>CP025656.1:4714727-4782427 GCA_003576665.1 Ipomoea trifida
AATGACCGAAAAATGGAAGGGTCAACCTTAACCAAAAAGATGAGGACATGGAAAGTTAACTAAAGCAAGAAGTTGACTTACGAATAGTAAAGGATTGGCTAAGGAAAGTCAAGTCCGAAAGGTTGTTAAGGTATGATATGAACTGTTAAACCCGTGAAGTCAATAGGTTACGTTACGGATCAACTGTTCGGACATTCTCTGAACAAAGAGGTACATGAAAGAAGTCCTATTATAGGTACATGAAAGATTTCCCCAAAAGACCTAGACAAATGGTGCAGTGTAGAAAGTAAAAGGCAAACACCAAAAGTAGATACAACGACGGGAAATCTAGGCAAAAGCAACATGTGCATTATACAATGGTCATTAATTACACGTTGGGTAATAGACGTTTGAATTTGTTCCCTCCAATGAACATATTCAAATGAGTCTATAAATTCCTCCATTCAAAGTTTAATGAGGTGTTGGTTATTTTGAGAATTGTTAAGAGAAAAAAGCATACAAGTTTACAAACCAATGACCAGTGAGAGAAAAATCTCAAGAGCTAACAAGTACTCAAGATCAAGCTCAAGATTTTAGCGATCATCTCAAGAAGAAGAGTGGAATTATAATAGTGCAAACCTCCAAGGAGTTAGGAGAAGAGTAAGTAAAGTAGATTGGGTTGGGTCAAAACAATATATATAAATCTCTCTCTTTCTCTCTCTATTATTTACCAGAAATTTGTCCATATAGAGTGAATCCAGCTCGAACCATAAATCTTACGCAGTTGTCTCACCTACCACCTCACGTAGAACTGTATTTGACAAGCACAATTGAATGGTTGAAGGTGCGTTACCTTCAAAAAAAAATAATGGTTGAACGTGCGTTGTCATCCAAATCTTCTCAATCTTCATATGTCATTATAGTTGGTTTCTTCTTCTTCTCAGCTAGTGCTTTCTTCAAACTATTATACGTTAGAACGGCTTCCATTTGAACCTTCCAGATAGAAAAACTAATTTGCCCGTCGAACTTCTCGATATCGAACTTGGTAATAATCGAAATCTTTGAAAATAATTCTCAATTAAACCTGGCTCTGATACCACTTGTTAGGAATATAGCGGAATAATGCAGAAGCGAATAATCGAAAATTGAGAATTATAGAAGTTAAATAATAGGGAAATAATAGAAATGACAAAATAAGGAAACTGATAAATTGAGATATATATATATATATATATATATATATATATATATATATATATATATATATATATATATATGTATATATAGGCTTGCATTCACATGCAAACACACACAAAGTCGACAACATGCAAAAACCCAAAAAACGACAACACAAACACACAAAAAAAAAAAAAAAATATTGCGGATACCAGCAAAAGGGGGAAAAATACCTTGATCGTTCTCCGGAACATGTGGTCCCCAATGTTTGGCTGTACTTCGGTCCCCATCGCTGACAATTGCTACGTCGAGGAACCGAACGCCGTCCCGACAGACCTGCAAATGTTGAAAGATACGAACGAATGAATCCAACCCAAACTGCGTGATTAATGTTACTCAGATCCCACTCTGTTGGTACATGGATGATGGGCAACATGAATTTTAACCACAAATTATTATGTTCTAACAAGACGTATTACCACAGTGTGCTACTAAACTTATTTGTTCTTGATGACTCACATTTGGCAGTAAATCAGAGCATATCAAAGCTAGGATCAAAGCATATCAGAGCAGTTAGTTTTGATTCTATTAAATGTTCAACTTATTTTTTTTAAAACTTTTTTCATTCCGAGATAATTTTTTTTCAGGTAACATTATAGAAACAAAGTATATTATCAAAAATTTACTTTACCTTAAGTAGGGTGTCAAGTCTTGGGATATTCACTATTGAACTTTATGGTTCATTTATGGACACATTTCTTTGATAGAATAAAGGAAACCTTAATTTCAATATTGTGCTTTGTTCTTCCATCTAGCTCATATGCGTTTCTAAAGTTTTAGTGATATATTTTGCACTTGTTGTGTTGGTTGTCCTATGATTGCTTGCTTGAGGACAAACAAGGTTTAAAGTGTGGAAAGTTTGATAAGTGCAAAATATACCACTTTTATAAGGTTATTCATGGATCGTTTAGTATACAAGTTAAAGCTTTTATGAATGTTTTAGTATTAAATTGCGTTAGAATGCTTTGGATTGTCTTAGTACCCGTTCCACACTTTACCGTTTGTTTTGTAGGTAAAAAGATGGGCAAAAAGGCAGAAAATGGCTAGATTTCGAAGAAGGATTCACGAGTCGAAGTTGGAGTGCGAAATACACCATGGACGCCCAGTGGACGCCCCTGTGGACGCGCGTCCAACGCGCGTCCACCATGCGTCCACCCTTGTGTCCAACTTTTCGCTCTCTGATTCTCGCACAGCAGAACAGCAGTCTGCTGTGGACGCGCAGTGGACGTGCGCGTCCAGCACGCGTCCACCAAACAACTCTCTAAAGTTGAAGTCTGTGCAGCAGAAACGCAGTGGACGCGCAGTGGACGCCCCAGTGGACGCGCGTCCAGCGTGCGTCCAGCGCGGAAAATTGGCGGTTGGGCGAGATTTAAAAGGG
Source organism: Ipomoea trifida (assembly GCA_003576665.1). Taxonomy (NCBI): domain Eukaryota; kingdom Viridiplantae; phylum Streptophyta; class Magnoliopsida; order Solanales; family Convolvulaceae; genus Ipomoea; species Ipomoea trifida. Next base: position 4,717,321 of record CP025656.1, read on the forward strand.
GAATTGAGCCATTTTTTCAGGGGATCCTTCACACTTCAGTTTTAGATCAGTTTAGAATATTTCTCTCTCTAGGATTAGCCTAGAGAGATCTCCCCCAATTCACTCCACATTCCCAATTCATTCCACATTGCAATTCTTAGATTAGATTAGAATTAAAGAAGAGTTTCATTGTTGCAAGATTGTGATCTACATTCAAGTTCAAGATTGAAGTTCAATTTCAAGTTCAAAGTTCAGTTCCTAGCTAAGTCTTCCTTTTAATTTCTTGTCATTACTTTTATCTTTTGCTATTTCAATTCCAAGTATGATTAGATAGATCTTTGTGGATTTGGATTGAGCAATGTTGTATGGATGTTCTTGAGCTTTGAATTGATTAATTAGGTTTTGCAATTGCTTTGACTATGAGTTTGATTGTGTGAATGGTGATCTTCTTTGACTCTTGTGTGGGAATGATCAACCTATATGAGAGATGTTTGGAGAAGGAGTCTCACCAACGAGAGTAGGGATACTCCTTAACCTAGCCTAGCACGTTTCCTTCCCACCTTTGAGAAGAGGGGGATTGGAAGGCAAATAGCACACCATGTGTTCGATAATTTGCCTCACCTAGCCTAGTTGCCATGAGAATGGGACTATGGACTAGATGATACGCCAATGACCACGAGAGTGGCGTTGGCATAGTTGTCTTGCCTCATTTTCATTATCTAAGTGTTGCTAGCCTAGTATCTTAGGAAATCAAGGATACCTATATGAGTTGCAAGATCCAAATCTTCCTTTCCACTTGTTTGTTTCCTTAGTTTTGTTCCTTATTTTCCTTATATGTTTCATGCACCTTTCTTACCTATGTTTGGGTTAGCTTTCAAACACTAAACATTCTTGTGCTTAATCCCCTTACCGCTTGAATTCCCTCCTTGCCATCCTTTGAGAACGATACTCGGGAACTTCTTCCCGTTTCACCACCTATTACTTTCCATCCACCGCGTAAACTCAACTCTTCACTGCGACAATGAGAGACGGTGGAAGTAGGATGGATTTCCGGTTCGCCGCTACTGTCTCCTATCCGTAAGGCGGCGCTGACTCCAGCCGTAGTAACTTCCTCCTTCAGGCCGTGCCATTGTTGTTTCTCTCTTCCTTCAGCCGACGGTCGCGGCTGGCGGATGGAGGAGGCGTTGGCCACAGGAAGCCGGTGTTCCATTCCCTCCTTCAAGCGACATCTTGTTGTTGTTCTCGCCCCTCGTAGCCTTAGTGACGCTGGATGTTCTCCATTGCAGCTAGGTATGGCTTTTTGGTTGATTAATTAAATTGAAGAAGTTGATGATGGAATATATGGGTAAATTATTGCATGTACCATGGTCCACACAGCTGTGTGGACCAAAAATAAAAAGTACATTATTTTTGTACTGAAGGTACATTATTTTTGTACTGTAGGTACATTATTTTAGGGTACATTATTTTTGTACTGAAAATACATTATTTGATATATACTATCAAATAATGTACCTTCAGTACAAAAATAATGTACTTTTTATTTTTGGTCCACACAACTGTGTGAACCATGGTCCATGCAATAATGATTGGGAATATATGACTTTGGGCCAGTTCAAGCCCATTAGGGCAGACCTGGTCCAATATATTAAAAAATAAAAAAAAATTCTTGGGCCTATTTGGTTTATTTAGGCTTGCTTCAGCTGATCCATCATCATACTTGGACTTCTTCTAACTTAATTTTTCAGTTTAATTCCTCATTAATTCATTATTAAATTATTATTCAACTTCAGGAAAATATTAAGTATTTAATTTGTTATTTGAATTTTAATTTAATATTAAATTGCTTAAAGAATTGCAATTTATTTAAGAATATATGGGTTAATAATACATTAATATGCAAATTCAAGCATGCTATGTATCTTTGTCAAATATTTAATTTATTGTTTCAATTATACATTTATTAAAGCATGCATTAAGGTTGAATTTTGCATATTATTAACTCATAGAATATATCATTCAATCTTGGATCCTTAGGTCAATTTAAGTCATTATGGCCTATTAAAGTAGCTTGTTTGGTTTCTCATTTAATTTTGGGCATATTTTAGTCGTATATTTGACTTGGGACTTTAAACCTATTTTGAACAAGCTAATTGGGACCTATCTTGGGTCATTTAAGTTTGGATCTTACCATCATTGATTGATATTTTAATAATAATTGTAACTTATTTTGTATTTATAACATGGTTATTAAATTATTACTATCTACCATATTTCTTGTTAATGGTATTCATTGATGGTAATAATATTAAGTTTGGATCTATTTCAGTACTAGATCATTTTCCATCCGTGTTATAGCTCACTTGGGTCATTAAGAATCATAGGTCTAATTTGAGCAAGTGCTATAATTATTGTCTTGGACTGTTAAGAATTTAAGAGTTTAATTATTATTTTGGCCATTAAGAGTTATAACTATTGTTTAAGATGATTATGTTTTTTGTTTAATCTATCAATAGTTTTGAGGGGCTTAATAATAATATTAATTCTTTAATTGTAAAGCAATATAATTGGTTTACTTTCTGTATAATGGTAATATGGTTATTACCTTAACTTCAATCTCCCTAAACTATTATAATAGTCATGTTTAACTATTATGTGGTATTGAGATTAGCATTTGACATCCCTTAATTACAGTTTTGCCTTTATTTTAGTTATTATTAATTGGCATTATTAATTACTATTATCAAGTTTAGGGGCTAATCTCATTTACTACCTTTCATAATAATTATTGTTTCATGGTAATTTGCCATATTTGGTACATTGGTAAATTACCCATGCCACTTCATTTTATTACATGACTATTAATGTTGGTAATTAAGTCCTACCAATAAATCTTTTACGTACCATTGGACGCTGCATTGAGGTTACTGACACCAACAATGAAGATGTGGAGAATTATGAAGTTTTTTTCTTCTCTTGTGGATCGTCATCGTTGCTAGCACAATGGGAAGATACGGTTTGCATCATTAAGGTATGCCATTAATTATCTCGTATTGTTATTATTAGTAATTAATGCTACAACTATAGTTAACAACTAATTTGGACTAGTCACATATTTTATCTTTAGAAATATGGAAACATTAAGAAGGTGTATTACCATAATTTGGTTTTCATTGTTAAATGTTAATGGTGATTATAATGTTGCTTATTACCATTAAATATTTTAATTAGTGATATCATTAATATTAATAGGATGCTGGGCACATAACTCGTGATTTATTGTATCCGGATTAATGATATCGTTAATATTAATAGATGTCTATGGTTAACTTGAATTCGGGAACAGGTAAAGCATATGTTTTCAGCGCCGCTTCTTCATCAGTTGTCTTGGTCTTGTATGGTACAAATAATAGGATGCTCTCATCAACACCATATTGAATAGCCATGCACCTAATTTGAAAATGTTAATAGTCAAGGACCAAATTAAATGTGACACAAATTAAATAGTCATGCATCTAATTTGAAAATATAGCCAAGGACAAAAATTGATACATGTATTATAGTTGAAGGACTAAAAATGATATTTAATACAACGTTAGTACATCGGGACAAAGAAATTAATTAATAAAATAATGGAAAATTAGTCTCATAGATTTTTTGGAATTAGAATTGTTGTGGGTAATAAGGTTGTTCCAGAGCGCAGCAGAGCTCATCCAATTCTTCTTCTCACCCTGATAGTTTGACCGTTTTGCCCCACCATCACGATCAGAATTACCTTCAATGGTAGATACTCCTCCACTTTTCCTTTCCCTTCAGCTTCAAACATTCGCCCCTTACCTTCTCGAGTTATGCAAAACAAATAAACAAAAAATAAATATATACACACAAAAAAAAATGATTTTCATCAATTTAAAATAGGAAAAAAATAAAAAAGGACAAAAAAATGGCGAAAGAGTTAACTCGCCAACCGACACATGCACTGCACGCGTCTAACTGGGCGATGTCTGTGCTCCAAACGTGCAGCACTGTGCCTCTCTTGATTGTTTGTCTCTCTCTTGTCTGACCCACAAAAAAGCAAAATCTTGCAATAGAGTTCAACATTTTCTCTCTTCCAAATACACCTAAAAGCTGCAAATATCTCTCCAAAAACCATTAAATAAAGCAAACGAAATGATAAACCTTGTGCTCCACCAAGCTTATCATCGTCGTTGATGAATCGCTAATGAAGCTCCGTCGACCAATAACGCCTCTGTTTCCTTTGTTCTTTCATATTTCTCGTCTTTGAGAAATGAGAATGATATGAGCTTTTATTAACCACCGCCAGCGGTAGAGACAGGGACAAATCGGGAACTAGTAAAGCATCTGTTTTTCAGCGCGACCTCCTCCTTTGCCATCATGGTCTTTTATGGTATAAAAAATTGGATGCTCTCATCGACACCACCTTGTCACGATGAAAAATGAGAAAAACAAAACACACACACACACTTTTAGTAAATGGGGACAAAGGAATTATTAATAAAATAATAGAAAACTAATCTCACAGGTTTTTGAGATGCCAAACAGAAGAGAGAGGTGGGAAAGAAAAGAAGTTAAAAGAAGAAAAAGAAAAAAAGAAGAAGCAAATATGATCCAAAAAAGGAAAAAAAAAACAAAGTAGTTAAAGCGCCAGTTGGCAAGTGCATTGCACGTGCCGGCTGGGTGCCATCTATGCTCCAAACGTGATTTAGCCTCTCTTTTGATGTTTCTCTCTCCTGCGAAAGACCCACAAAAAACCAAGGTCTTGCAGTAGGAGTTCAACATTCTCTCTCCAAGCCTCTCTCTCCCCCACATGGACCTAAAAGCTGTAAAAACCTCCCCAAAAACCTTTAACGAGGAAGCTCCAAATTCAAAATTGGCCACTTCACCACATACAAATACAATGTCTTTATTAACTTATTTCTAAGATTAGTACTTGGAAAGTCATTTTATTAAACAAAATAAACAAATAAATACTAAATTAGGCTAAACAATGAGTTAATAATTGTAACAAGTATAAATAATATATAATAATCATACTAATCAATGTCTGCTTCGTTTATTGGCATATGTTGATGATTGATAATTAAAAAAAAAAGGTTGTAACTGTTGAGATTTTGTTGTGCCCGTCGGCCTTTAGCTCCTAACCGTGAACATTGCAGGTTGCAGGGAAAGAGTAAAGAGATAGAGAGAACAGAGAATAGGGAGAAAGTGTTTTATTCCATCGTACATGTACAAGTTACAAAGGACATATATATATAACAGTAGTAATACTAACAATCATAATGGTGACCGTTACAACAGTTACAAAATAATGGCCACTAAATACATTTCTTTATAACACTCCCCCTTGGACATTATTTGTCCACGATCTTACTTCGTTAAAAACTTGCTAGGAAAACCCTGTGGGAAAAACCTAGACAAGAAAAGAGTATACGGTATATGAATGGTATATTCAAACACTTTCATGCCTCGTTAAAAACTTCACTAGGAAAACCACGTAGGAAAAACCTAGTTGAAGAAAAGAGTACATGATATTTATAAACACGTGTATAGTCCTCGTTGCCTCATTAAAACCTTACACTAAGAAAACCCGTGTGGGAAAAACTTAGTTAACGGAAAAAGAGTACAATCATAAGCCAGGGAAAAAGAGTGCAATCATAAGCCTTCAGGGCATAATCTTCAGGATTTTGGGGTTCGTCTATTTAAGTATTTATTTGCAACTTTCTCCCCGTTTATTATATTATACTCATGCCTCATTAAAAACCACACTAGAAAAACCCAATGGGAAAAATCTAGTGAGGAAAAGAGTACATGGTATATAGATTGCAAAAGAGTACAATTGTTGGTCCTTTTAAGGCCTACCCAATCTTCAGGATTGATTTAAGTAAATATAGTCCAACATCTCCCCCTGAAGATAACAATCTTCGATTTCTACATTGCTTAAAGTAGAATAATTGTTTCAAAATGAGCATAGAGGAGATGATATGGCAATCTTCAAGATTGTCACTACAAGTTAACATTTTATACAATGATCTCGTGACTCTTCTGGAGCCTATGTAGGTTGAATATAGTCAATATTCCTTAACCATACGTACTTAAAAATTCACTTTTATTATCCTCACATAAGTCAGTGGAGATAGAACGTACACACATAACTAACTTGGAATGGAGATCAAAAGCAATCATTACCAAGTGATCTATGAGAAAAACACACATTGGTTTGTCCCACAAATTTTAAATTGGAGATACTAGAGGATATTTAGGGCATTAGAAACTATAGTTGATTTCATTGTAAGGACAATGTCAATCAAAATATGACCATATCGTCCAAAGACCTTATTGTCATATGGTCATGACATTTATTAGCTGCATATCTAAGTTTATTCTGCCAATTATCTTATATAGCGAAACTTAATGTCATCGTACATGGGAGATTTGATTAAAATTAATCAAGGGTTTCTGCGTTAACCCATATGCTACAAACACTCGCTATTATATCACCTTATTATTTTCATTTCTCTTTCGTGCAAACATCCATTTGTAACCAACAAAGTTATTATTCAATGGTGTATGTATTGTCAAGAGAATCTGTTTTAGCGAGTCGAGCTCTGCCTTAATTGCTCCTTTAAATATTAAATAATGAGGATGCATCTGGCACCTCACCTGGATCCAGTTTATTTAAATGAGCGATTATATAGGCGTGTGTTGTCGACAACTGTATAATTTTCTCCCAAAATCATGACAATTTTTAATCAGATCGTTGACATTTCCCAAGTATTAAGATCTGATTGTTCCGCATCCCTAGTATTATGTTTGTTTGGTGCACCTTACTAGGGTTTTTGTCGTCTAGACAAATGTCTTCAGGACATAATTCTTTTTAAGACAATAGTGACAATACTTCTTTGCTAGATCTAGTGTTATGTTTCATATCTCTTAAACCGATAGATCTCATACACTTCTGGTGTCAAGGAGTATTGAGATAAATATATTTGGTCCAATTTGGGGATTATCTATAAGACCTTGTCACTCTTTTCTGATCAACATGATCAGTGTATATATACGTTATCGGTATATATTTGGCAGATTATTTGCTAATATCGCAAATAGATTATTTACTGAACTTCTGGTTCAGTTTTACTAGTACATGGATTATAATGTAGATCATTCCATTTAATGGGATTTCTCGGCATTTAAATTGGGTATATCTCCCCCTAATGCCGTGAAACTGATCTTCAGTATACAGTCAGCGTATCTATTGATTCCTTATCATGGGCTCTATGTAAACAGACGGAATGTTATAGCCCATAAAGATACGCAAATGGTGGTGATATAGCAATTTGACTGCACACTAAAAATAGGAACGCAGAATGGGAAATGTTTATACGTACTAGGTTGAAGGGGGGATTGATACTGATATGCAGTGAGCTAGATTTGAAAATATATCAAGTATGATGTCCCCAAAATCATCAATACCTGGTTGAGTCTTATCACAACATTTTGGCAAACCAAATGATACTCATAAGTATGGTATGATTTCTCAAGAGTGCCAAAATAGCTTTTAAGAAAATTAAAGCTATGAATGTCGTTATAAGATGATGTGGATAATTTGTTTTGACTCAGATGCATACAACATCGAGAGAAAATTTTTAATTTCTTCTTATTACCAGAATGATCTTACTGATGATTTATTCATATCGGGATGAACTATCATCATTGAGGGATAGTGATCTTCATAGATCATGCACCCGTTCAAAAAATATTTGCAACAGAACTACTGTTGTAATTTATAGAGGAAGCACCACTACAAGAAATCTTTCATTTCCCGACGAAAATTTTAACGACGCTCTAAAAAACGTCGCTAAATATAACAATTAACGACGTTATATTAAATAACGACACTATATATTTTGGTAGAGATAATAAAAAGAACTTGTAATATTTACTGACGAAATATAATTTTTTTGTCAGTAAAGATTTAGAATCAATGACGTTTTATAATGAACGTCCCTAAATGTTTTATTTTAAAAATTAATTTTAGCATAAAGTGTCAGGAAAAGTGAAAATATTGTGCGGGAAAGCCTTTTACCATTTGGCGCCATTAAGAAATAATATCTACAGAAAAAAGATATGTCTAATAATCTCACTACACTACCGGGTGAAGAAGGTTTCCTTAGCCATTTATGTAGCAGCAGCCCGGCAGTATCCTTTGACGCCGCTCCCGCTCCCGCTCCGAGACACCACCACCGTTTCCACTACAATCGCTCCGTGACACCACTGCTGATTCCACTGCAAGAAGATCATAGTTTCCACAGCAGCATCGCACTCTGCGTCTCTGGTTTTCTCCTAATCTCACTACACTACACTACAATAGAATTTTCTCTGCTTCTAATCTCACTATTTCATCATAATACATAGGCTTAATCTCTGCAAAATCCCAGTGGAAGTCTTCCAAGCTTACAAGAGAAGATTAATGTCTAGCTAAATACAAACCCTAATCAACTAATCTCCACCCAAGCATTCATGTATAAACTCTATTTTTGGTATCATTTGGTGATTTTTCCTGCAGTTTTAGCTACAGAATGTAGCAGATTTGGAGGTGGGATTTGGGTTTTTGCAGGTGGTTTTGAGGTGAGGCTGTAGTGAATTTTTCATATGTGATTTTCAGTATTTCATAGCCATGACTTGAGGTTAATGCTTAAATATGATAGTGGAAATTGGTTGATGTCTAACCTAGTTGTGCTCTGTTACTCATTTTTAAAGTAAATATTCTAAGAACTCAATACTCTAAAATAATAAAATTTCATGTGCTTGCTCAAGAAATTTGATTTTTTAATTTTTTTAAAAAGAAAATTAACTGCTAAAAGAGCCTTGAGCATTACTAGAGTTAATACTAATGAATATGTATTGTTAGAGTAAGTATATTTTTGCTATATTTCAATATGATTCAAATTTTTGCAGAGAAACCAATTGTTCATCAAGCATATTTTAATTTTGTTCCGAAGAAGGTACACAGAACATTCGTTTATTGCAAGTTTAGAGCATTTCTATCATTTTTAAGATATTATTTTATTTTTAATTCATTTGTATTGTATTGGAATCTATGCTTTTGTTTCTTGCATTCTAGATGATAGAAAAGGAGTTCTAGACAAAATGTTCAAGAGCTGAATATCTCTAAGCTAAGGCATGAAAAATGTTTTGGCTACTGCTATAGCTGAGGCAGTTGAAGATGTGGATTGTTTTTTTTAAACAAAATTAAATCTTGGCAAATGAAGCTAGGAAAAAAGTGCTTTACTAATGATAGGAGTTCCCATATTATTTTTGTCAACCTCGTTTATGGTGAAATATTTCATTTATGCTGTAATGTGCCAATATGATGCTCTCTCTTTGTCTCATTTGTTCTGTCTTTTTAGGTTTTCAAATTTCATTAATTTTTTCACTATCTAACAAGGTAATTTTGTTCTTCAAAATGCATTTGTTCTAGCTGATGAAGTCATTATGGGGTATGACTAAGCTTTTTTTTTTTTTTTCTGAGTTAGGATCCTTGAGCTTACTTTGATTCCCAACAAGCTAATGCACTCAAGGCACTTGGAGATTCAGTAGCTGGTAACAGACAATATAAATATAGTGTGAGCACTTAAGAAGCGTTTAGCTCCTTGAAGGAATTTATCTCAGAAAATTCACAGGGATTACTAGAGCTAATAGTCAGTCTAGAAGCAGCTTTTAAGGTAACTTCTTGTCTCTTTTTGCTTTCTTTGGATGGGGTGATATGCCATTTGAGAATTTACAATTTGCAGGAGAGCATAATCACTCTATATTATTTGTTCAAAGCCATATGTCTTTAATGATGTTAAGTAAGATTAAAGATCTTTATTATGTTTTCCTTATTTTAAACTAGTGTTTAGTGGGAATGTTATCCTTGGTTATTTATCTTTCATCCTTATGAGCAAACCTCTTTTATTTTTTCATCAATAAAAAGTGAGAAAGAAATTGAACCTTTATCTATTGTTATTATACAAGTGTTCAATGCATTGACTCGGAACATATCAAGTAGCAAATATAATTTTGCATTCACAATGTTAAGAGAACTGTTCATGCATTAATTTCAAATTGCAATCTATTAATGTTAATGAACCACTTATCCAAACTGGAGGTTAAATACTGTTCCCATAATTTGTTTAGACTATGCCTAGCACTTCCTGAATTTCTCCTGGTTACAACCCTGCAACATGGATGCTTGAGATCACTAGCATTAGTTTGGTTGTTTATGTTGTGTGTTGGTTTGATTGTGAGGTTGGATGTGATTTACAGTAGCTTACAATTAGTCTAATATTTATTATTTAGATACTGTATAAGCATTTTCTTGAGGTATTGCTTCGATAATTCAATATGAGAGAGATTTTTATCAACGAATCAATATTTAAAATATTCCATTGGAAATAGTTGAACCACCATATAACTCAACTTGATTTCCCATCTTGAAATAATTACAAGAAACCATTGTCTTCTCTTTTCCTAAAGGTTAGCTTTTGTCAAGTTCAAAGTGATATATTGTGTTGATTTCCCTTCAGAGATAAAGGGTGGGCTTGATGGATAAGGTGTTGGCCCTTGTATTCAGAATACTAGTTGTAGTGACTAGATAGGTTTGACATATGAAAATTTGATTTTTTTAATGATGTTTGCCATAGTGAGAATACTTATTTCCCTTTGTTATCCTAAGAAATGTTTTGTTCTAACAGGATCATATAACATTTTGCAAAGCGAATTTTTGTTTTTATTTTTTATCTATTATATGTCAAGAAATTGAAGTAGTTGAAGATCTTTTTGTATTCTTCAAGTGTTCATAATAAAGGAATATAGAAAACTTTTCAAAGAGAAATAAAATTGTCTCATCCCTTGCAGACATTCCTCAAAAGTTGGATACTTCTAAATGTGGAGATTTTGTCATGAATTAGCTTAGATTTGGCCTTGTAGTCATTGTAGAGGTCTTCATGGGTATTCACCAAGTTTTGACAACTTAGTTAATGATCCCAAGGGCATACCAACATTTGAAGGTATAACTAAAGTTTAGAATTTTATTTTTCATTTCTTTGTTATATAAATTTTGGTTTTGGGGAGTATACTGCTGGAATGGAATTGGATTACATGCTATAAGCAAGTTATGTTAGAAATTAAATATAATCACAACAAAGTATAAAAGTGATGTAAATTAACTATCTAATTTAGTTGAATATATAGTTTTGAATAATTTATTACTCATGTTTGAAAAATATTTACTCCGTATGTTTTTAAGTGGCAGGGAATTATTGCATATCTAGATGCACTTATCAAATCAGACATTCTTCCCAAGACAAAGGACTTCCAAAGCGCCGACCTCAATAGTTTTGGTGAACATGAGAATTATTATCCATTTTATGTGCATAGAATTGTATATATTTTCGTGTCTAGTCTGGCCTTATTTAAGAATCATTTGAATCACCTTACATCCTTGTAATTCAATATTATACTATGAAAAATAATCTCTATTATGAACATTTAATTGATGCCAAAATATTTTATTTTCAATTACATGAAATTTTTGTGTAAATCTTTTTATATACAAGTATATATGTAAATATCATCAATTATTTAAAAAATTGCAAACGTCTCCAAATATAAAATTTTGCGATGACAACAAATATGAAAAAACGTCAATAATTATTATTTTGTCATCAATTATTTTTTTAATGACAACATAATAAAGTACACAATCGTCAATAAATGTTATTTTATTGACGCATTTCATTTTTCGTCACCAATTAAATTTATTCATGACAAGCATAATTGTATGAAATACGTCAGTAAAGACACATTTGTTGACGAAATATTTTACTTCGTCACAAACTATTACCGACGTTTTTGTTAATATTTCGTTTCAAAAAGTATGTATTCCATGACATTATCAAGACCATGCAAAAACGTCAGTAATCGTAATATTTTGTGACGAAAAATTAACTTCGTCAGTAATACCTTTCCATACGCCGCTAACCCGACGGTCCGGGTGACGTTTTTATTTCGTCAGTAAAGACATTTGGCGACGTATTTTTATTTTTATCGACGTTTAGAAAACGTCGCTAAATGTTAACATTCTTGTAGTGCACCTATCACTTCTGGGATAGGAATAAATGATAAGGTATTTTCACGCATTGTTTATTTGACATAGTGTCACTTTAAACTGGTAGAGTATAAGTGAGGCTCGACCGGAGCACACAAAAAGAAACCCTATCAATAATGGTAAAAAGAATTGTCGAGGTTTGTATATAAAGATTATACCGAAAAGGAACATCACTAAAACGATGTTGAATGAAAAAGTAGGTTTATCAATAAAGAGCATTTGCTTCAGGCAAATTACTTTGTTGGATTCAACATTGTGATGTTTTGTTATGTTTCAACAAAATGCTTCGGGGTATGGCACGCACGTGATTAATGCAATAGATACCCACACGTGAAGAATTTTGCTGCTGGGCCAGAGTTATGTATGAGTCTGGCTATCTTTAATAGGTTGGATCATTGTAGGCTGGCTTCAAGAGGTTGTGTTATTGCCACATTGACCTTACCTCTTTCTTGTCTTCTTTCTCAACGCTTCTTGGTGTTGTACAATTAAGTGATATCGTGTGTTTCGGGCACTAATGTAGAGCCAACGAGGCATGTATTAGAGATTTGCATCACCAAGTGGTTGTGTTGCTATAGTGATTGGAAGGGTGGTGTGGAAAAGAAGACAATGTCTCGGCAATTAAATCCGTGCCAGAGATATTTTGCTTACACAATTTTGATTGGGTCACAATTGTGTATATAGCTGATTTAGAATCAATCATTTTTACTTCAAAGTTTTGAAGGATATAGGTAAGGTAATCGAATTGTGATTTTTACAACGGAGTTCTATTAGTTAAAACTATCCTTCAGGGATTTCTATAAGGCATATAATTGTTGTTACCAAGGCAAATGAAGGTTTACTAACGACAGGTGTAACCTAACAAAACCATGTCACGTTTTGTGGTATGCAACCCCAAGAATAAGATACCAACTCTTTGTTAATATATTCTAGAAGCTCACCTCATGGCCTATAGCAAATAAGTATTACCAATGAGAATACTATGATGGTTCATATGGCCACAAATTAAATCAAATTTGAGCAAATAAATATTCTCAAATTTGGACAAGAGGATTGCAATTGTGAGCTAAAAACGAGAGTTCACCTTGAAGAAACATATGTCCAAAATAACAAATGATGGAAGAAGATTTTAAGAAATTGGGTTAATGAAAGAATTAAGCCCAAATCTGAAATCAAATGGGTCGAGCATTTAAAGCTAGTTCAAATGCTTTGAAACAAAAGGACCCAAAAAAAATATATAACGGCTTAGATTTTAAGCCCAAATTATATTAGCCTAGAATTTAATAATTGTAATAGGCTTCAATTTGCTTAACAAAATAATCCATCATTTTATCTATTAATTGAACCTAAAATTACATGCCAATATAAAACATATGAACAAAAGGACACAAGCCCAATTGCTTCTCTCCTTGTGTTCTGAAAAATCAGGATCTGGGCCAAAAAAAAAGACCAAACCCGGGTCCAATATAACAAAGGTAAAAGAAACCCTTGTTCCCAAATAACCGTCTGCAAAAACATACTAGAGCCAGAAACGATCGCGAAAACAAAGGGAACGATCGCGAAAATAAAGGGAACGATCGCGATTGTAACGCAGGGACGTCGTCAGCCGGCATCACCAACCAGGAGCGATTGCAAATCAGTGCCGCCGTCGCACTTTGCCGGAGAGCCGGCCGATCGCGAGCCACCGCCTTCTGCCGCCGAGCAACGCCACCGTTTCCATCGCTGATCGCCGGATCAAGGCGCGGCCGCACAAAATCGCCGAAACAAATCCGGATAGGGGAATCGAAGAGGTTTGTATGGTTTGAGTATTTTCAAAAAAACATCCGAAATTTGCTGGGTTCTTAATTTCGAAAAAAATTTCGAAGAAGAAAAGAAATATTTCGGATTTTTTTATAATCTGGGAAACAGCAGATCTATCTTTTCCCCAAAAAAAACTTATGCTTGTTTAAAAAAATGAATAATTCGAATTTAAAAATCCGAAAAACATTTAATATGAACTGGGGAAAATAACATTGAATACTAACAATGAATATACAGATTGTAATCATTGTATGGATACTGTGATGTGCTGATGTAGGTAAGAACCCGATAGAATGAAAAAAGACCTATGTATGCTTAATGCTCATCTGTGATGTAGAAACCTTTCTTTCTATTGAGTATAATGAAAACAAAAGCTTAGGTTTCTTAACAGTAGGTAATTATCTTTGAGTAATTCAGTGGGTATATATTTCGAAGCACATTTAAAAATCAAGAAATAATGTGCATATTGTAAAATAGCAAGGCATTTGGGCATAAACATATGTATGCATATTCACAAGGCAGAAACTATATAGATTCCCATGCTAATTGTGAATTATCAATAGCATTGAAATCATAATGTTGAATTGACAAGCTATTTCGTTTGTAGAAATAAACAGTAGGTAAAGCTTACTTGAATGATGTTGAATCCGGGAGCTTGTAAATTTCTCTTATGCTAAATATATATTAGCAAATTGGTGGAGAAAAAAAAGGAAATTTGAAGCAAAGGAAAATTGCAGCAAACAATATTTGCATATTCAAGAAAACATACGAATTGCATATAACATATACTCGGTATAGAATATGCATATTCGAATAAAGAATTTGTACCGTTCACCGTAAGAGGGAGCGTGCTGATAACGTGTTGAGATTTTGTTGTGCCCGTCGGCCTTTAGCTCCTAACCGTGAACATTGCAGGTTGCAGGGAAAGAGTAAAGAGATAGAGAGAACAGAGAATAGGGAGAAAGTGTTTTATTCCATCGTACATGTACAAGTTACAAAGGACATATATATATAACAGTAGTAATACTAACAATCATAATGGTGACCGTTACAACAGTTACAAAATAATGGCCACTAAATACATTTCTTTATAACAGTAACAACTTAAAGTATTCAAAGCCTACATTCCTGAAAATTTAATGTGGTGATGTTCAAGTGACCAAAATTGGCTAAATTAACTTTTTGTTGAGAATGATTAATGTATTAAAACTGTGGGGTGTGGATGAATTTATGATGTAAAAACTCACTTTAAGACACGGTATGTAATTAATGAGCATGTTTCAAGTGATTTTAGTTGTATATATAAATTGATGTAATAATGGTAACACAAGCACAGCTTCAAAGGAAGGCAAATTATACCATGGACGATGGTCAATCTTACATTGCATTTTAGACTTTGGTCCAATAATTTATTTTATATTTTATATTTTATTTATGTTGTAATCTGTATTTGTGTCAAATAATTTTATAAATTCAATAACATCTCACCTTCGGTTACGTGTTTAAAGAATATATTTCTTTTCAACTAAAAGGTTGAGCGAATAAATATTGATATAAATTTATAATTTATATACATATTACATATATTATATGGTGTTATCAATATCCTTCATATTCATGATCAAGTATCCATAAATCTATTGACTAAGGTAATGAAATAAAAAACATTAAGATTAATGAAATTTAAGAGAGCCAAAAAGTCATATTCATTAACCGATAAAACAAATGACTTTATAAACCTTGGGCTCCACCGTGCTTATCAAGGGCGTTGACGAATCGTTAATGAAGCTCCGACGACCGACAACGTTTTTGTTTCCTCTATTCTTGCTTATTCATCATCTTTGAGGAATGAGAATGATATGAGCTTTATTAACCAATGCCGACGGCAACGACAACGATAAACTGGGAACATGTAAAGCATATGTTTTCAGCGCCGCTTCCTCATCAGTTGTCTTGGTCTTGTATGGTACAAATAATAGGATGCCCTCATCGACACCACATTGAATAGTCATGTACCTAATTTGAAAATGTTAATAGTCTAAGAACCAAATTAAATGTGATACAAATTAAATAGTCATGCATCTAATTTGAAAATTTTAATAGCCAAAGACAAAAATTGATAGATGTATTATAGTTGAAGGACTAAAAATGATATTTAATACAAATTTAGTAAATCGGGACAAAAGGAATTAATTAATAAAATAATGGAAAATTAATCTCACAGGTTTTTTTTAATTAGAATAGTTGTAGGTAATAGGGTGATTCCAGAGTACAGCAGAGCTCATCCAATTCTTCTTCTCACCCTGATCGTTTGACTGTTTTGCCACAACATCACGACCAGAATTGCCTTCAATGGTAGAAATTCCTCCACTTTTCCTTTCCCGTCAGCTTCAAACATTCGCCCCTTACCTTCTCGATTTATGCAAAACAAATAAACAAAAAATAAATATATACACACAAAAATAAAAAATTTCAACAATTTAAAATAGGAAAAAAATAAAAAAGCACAAAAAAAAGGAAAAAGAGTTAACTCGCCAGCCGACACTTGCACTGCACGCGTCTAGCTAGGCAATGTCTGTGCTCCAAACGCGCAGCACTGTGTCTCACTTGGTTGTTTGTCTCTCTCTTGCGTGACCCACAAAAAAGCAAGATCTTGCAATAGAGTTCAACATTTTCTCTCTTCCACATACACTTAAAAGCTGCAAATATCTCTCCAAAACCATTAAATAAAGCAAATGAAATGATGAACCTTGTGCTCCACCGAGCTTATCAACGGCGTTGATGAATCACTAATGAAGCTCCATCGACCAATAACGCCTCTGTTTCCTTTGTTCTATCGTATTCCTCGTCTTTGAGAAATGAGAATGACATGAGCTTTTATTAACCACCGCCGACGGAGACAGAGAAAAATTGGGAACTAGTAAAGCATATGTTTTTCAGCGCCACCTCCTCCTTTGCCTTCATGGTCTTTTATGGTATAAATAATTGGATGCTCTCATCGACACCACCCTCCGATGAAAAATGAGAAAAACAAAACACACTCACACTTTTAGTAAACGGGGACAAAGGAATTAATTAATAAAATAATAGAAAAATAATCTCACAGGTTTTTGAGATGCCAAACAAAAGAGAGAAGTGGGAAAGAAAAGAAGTTAAAAGAAGAAAAAGAAAAAAAGAAGAAGCAAATATGATCCAAAAAAAAAAAAAAAAACCAAAGTAGTTAAAGCGCCGATCGACAAGTGCATTGCACGTGCCGGCTGGGTGCTATCTATGCTCCAAACGCGATTTATTAGCCTCTCTTTTGATGTTTCTCTATCCTGCGAGACCCACAAAAAATCAAGGTCTTGCAGTAGGAGCTCAAAATTCTCTCTCCAAGCCTCTCTCTCCCCCACATGAACCTAAAAGTTGTAAAAACCTCCCCAAAAACCATTAACGAGGAAGCTCCAAAGTCAAAATTGGCCACTTCACCCCTACAAATATAATGTATTTATTAACTTATTTCTAAGATTTCTAAGATTAGTACTTGGAAAGTCATTTTATTAAACAAAATAAAGAAATAAATATTAAATTAGGGTAAATAATGAGTTAATAATTATAACAAGTATAAATAATATATAATAATCATACTAATCAATGTCTGCTTTGTTTATTGGCATATGTTGATGATTGATAAAAATTTAAAAAAAATGTTATCACAACATAAAGTAGTCAAATCCTACATACCTGAAAATTTAATGTGGTGATGTTCAAGTGACCAAAATTTGCTGAATTAACATTTTGTTGAGAATGATTAATGTATTAAACGTGTTTATTATGTAAAGACTAACTTTAAGACACGGTATGTAATTAAGGAGCATGTTTCAAGGAATTCTAGTAGTATATATAAATTGATATAATGGTAACACAAGCACAGCTTCAAAGGAAGGGAAATTATAACATGGCGAGGTTCTATCTTGCATTTTAGACTTTGGTCCAATAATTTATTTTATATTTTATTTTATATGTTGTAACATGCATTTTTGTCAACTAATTTTATAAATTCAATAACATGTCACCTTCGGTTACATGTTTAAAGAATATATTTCTTCTCAACTAGAAGGTTGAGCGGATATATAATGACATACATTTATAATTTATATACGTATTACATATATTATATGGTTTTATCAATATCCTTCATATTCATATTCATGGTCAAGTATCCATAAATCTGTTGACGAATCGTTGATATTATGAAGCTCCGACGACCAACACCGTCCCTGTTACCTCTGTTCTTGCTTATTCATCACCTTTGAGGAATGAGAATGATATGAGCTTCATTAACCAATGCCAACAGCGACGACAACGACAAATTGGGAACAGGTAAAGCATATGTTTTCAGCCCCGCTTCCTCATCAGTTGTCTTGGTCTTGTACGGTACAAATAATAGGAAGCTCTCATTGACACCACATTGAATAGTCAGGTACCTAATTTGAAAATGTTAATAGTCAGGACCAAATTAAATGTGTTACAAATTGAATAGTCAAGCATCTAATTTGAAAATTTTAATAGCCTAACGACAAAAATTGATGCATTTATTATAGTTGAGAGACTAAAGATGATATTTAACACAAATTTAGTAAATGGGGACAAAAGGAATTAATTAATAAAACTGTCATACGTAATAGGGTGGTTCCAGGGCGCAACAGAGCTCCACTATAATACATGTATTAATTTTGGTCTTTGGCTATTGAAATTTTCAAATTATATGCATGACTATACCTTCAATGGTAGAAACTCCTCCACTTTTCCTTTCCCTTCAGCTCCAAACATTCGCCCCTCACCTTCTCGATTTATTCAAAACAAATAAACAAAAAATAAATATATACACACTAAATAAAAACAATTTTTATCAATTTAAAATAGGAAAATAATAAAAAAAAGGACAAAATAAAAGGCAAAGCAGTTAACTCGCCAGCCGGCACGTGTACTGCATGCGTCTAGCTGGGTGATGTCTGCCCTCCAAACGTGCAGTAGTGTGCCTCTCTTTCTCTTGCGTGACCCACAAAAAACCAAAATCTTGCAATAGAGTTCAACCTTCTTTCCCTTCCACATCGACCTAAAAGCTGCAAAAATCTGTCCAAAAATAATTAAATAAAGCAAATGATAAACTTTGTGCTCCACCGAGCTTATCAAGGGCGTTGACGAATCACTGATGAAGCTCCAGTGACCAACAACGCCTTTCGTTTGTTCTTGCTTATTCATCGTCTTTCAGATATGAGAATGATATGAGCTTTTATTAACCACCGGCAACGGTAGAGACAGGGACAAATCGGGAACGGGTAAAGCATATGTTTTTGAGTGCCGCCACCTCCTTCGCCGTCATGGTCTTGTATGGTACAAATAATTGGATACTCTCATCGACACCACCCTGTCACGACAAAAAATTAGAAAAAAAAAACATAAATTTAGTAAATGGGACCAAAGGAATTAATTAATAAAATAATGAAAATTAATCTCACGGGTTTTTAGATGCCAATTAGAAGAGAGAGGAGGGAAAGAGAAGAAGGAAAAAGAAGAAGCAAATATAACGCAAAAAGGAAAAAAACCAAAGCATTTAAGGTGCCGATCGGCACGTGCATTGCATGCGCTGGCTGGGCGTGGTCTATGCTCCAAACGCGATTGTGCCTCTCTTTGATGTTTCTCTCTCCTATGAGACCCACAAAAAACCAAGGTCTTAAAAGGTCAACATTCTCTCTCCAAGCCTCTCTCTCCCCCACATGGACCTAAAAGCTGGAAAAAAAAAAAAGAAAAACAAAAAAAAACCTTTCACGAGGAAGCTCTAAATTCATAATTTGCCACTTCAGCACACACAAATATAATGTCTTTATTAACTTGTTTCTAAGATTAGTACTTGGAAAGTTATTTTATTAAACAAATAAATACTAAATTAGACTAATAATCATACTAATCAGTGTCTACTTTGTTTATTGGCGTATGTTGATGATTGATAGTAAAAAGAAAAGTTGTAACAACATAAAGTAGTCAAAGCCTACATTCCTGAAAATTTAATGTGGCGATGTTCAAGTAACCAAAATTGGCTGAATTAACATTTTGTTGAGAATGATTAATGTATTGAACATGTACTGTAGTGTGGAAGAATTTATGATGTAAAGACTCACTTTAAGACACGGTATGTAATTAACGAGCATGTTTCAAGGAATTTTGGTAGTATATGTAAATTGATGTAATATTGAGATAACCACTCACTTCAAGACAAGGTATGTAACGAACCGGCATGTTTCAAGGGATTTTGAGAGTATATGTGACTTGATTTAATGGTGACACAAGCACAGCTTCTAAGGAAAGATTCGAAGATCCCTTGACAAGTCACCAAACATGCCTCAGCTACTTTGGAAGGGGGAACATGAACCTGACTCTATAACTCTATTGCACCCAAGCTTTTAGTTAATATCCAATTTAGAGTTTGTTTGATAAATGGTAAATTCGTCAAAATTTTAATTGATCCGTTATTTTTAATAGTTTGACTATGTTAAAACGTCAAAAATTTCGTTTGGTAAATCAATGATTTAAAACAGCAATTTGCTCAAAATCGCTAAAATCCCAAACGTTGCAAAACGTAACATTTGAAGTTACCGTTTTGAGGAAGGATAGATCCTTCCCCATAGTGCCCTTCTATTATTAATTATTAATAATTAATAATTAATAATTAACAATTAACAATGAATAATAATAAAAACTTTATTAACTTCTAAGGAGCCTAAGGCTATGTTTGGCAAACCTAGCTGAAAAGGTAGCTGAAAGCTAAAAAGTAGCTGAAAGCTGAAAAGCTATACGCTCGAAGCTGAAATCTGAAGAGCTGTTAAGCTAGCTATTATAATTAAAAGTGTTTGGTAAAATTAGCTTTTTGATAAGCTGATAAATGTAAAAAGACTAAAAAGGACATCTTCGTACAATTTAAATAGTATTAAATTTAAATAGGTTTGTTTATATATTAAAATACAAAATAATAAAATCAATATATTTTAATAAAATATAAAGTAAGAACATATATTTGAAAACATATAAAGTAAAACAAAATGTTTATAATTCATATGATTAGTTCATACAAAAATCAATGTTCAAACACAAATGTCAAATTGAAATTACAACCATACATATTGAAGATAAAAAGTAAAAAAGGTTTAGTCAAAAAGGTTTAAATTGGGAGGGGTAAATGATGTCATTTCTTTAAAATAATAAGGTTAAAGATGAAAAAAAAGTTAGGAAGCTACTAGCTTATTTTGAAACGCTACCTTAGGTAGCGTTCAAAAATAAGCTCTTATTTTAAGCTACTAGCTTATTTTATGAACATTACCAAACAGAGCTTATAGCTTATTAGTAGCTTAAAATAAGCTATAAGCTCCTAAATAAGCTCCGCCAAACAGAGCCTAAGACTCATTTAATAAAAGAGCCTTAGGCTCCTTTTACCTTTCCCATCCGATGTGGGAACCATGTGGGGTTGGAAAAATGAGGAGTTGAACTCCTTTTATAGAGGAATTCAACCCACTCTTTCCTTTTTAGTTTCGATGTGGGGTCAAAGCATCCGTTTGCTTTATTATTATTGTTGGTGTTCTTGTTATTGTCGTCGTCGTAGTCTTGTTATAATTACTACGAAGTATTTTTTTTTTATCTTATTATGGAGTATTATTTATTTTTTATTTTATTACATAATAATAATAATAACAATTAATAATATTATTATTGTTATGAATGTCTTTTTATGTGTTTTTACATGTTAACGATAATCTAAACAACTAATTTTACCAAACATCTTTTTACAAATCGCTGATACAATTCGCTGGTCAAACCCGCTAACAGAATCCGCTATCCGTGAATTGCTAATACAATCCACTAACCGCTTAAATGACTTTTTGTGCTTAATTGGATTCTAGACTTTGATAATTTTACCTATTTAGTCTCTATTGGGTACTAGAATCAAGGATTAAATCACAAAAAAAAAAAAAAAAAAAAAAAACTCATTATAATTGATGACTAAATTAGATAAAATCATTATAGTTGATGACTAAATTAGATAAACTCACTATAGTCAAGGGATAAATTGAGGGATAAATTGATTATTAATAAAGATGAAATTACCAAGTTATCCCAATATATAGAGGACTCAATTAGGTAAAAACGATTAAAGTTCAAGACCAATTAAACACAAAAAGTCTTTTAGAATTAAATACAAAAATCACTATTATCAAAAAGTAAATTAGGTATTAACTCAAATCATTACATCCTGGTTATCTCTTCAGGATTCTTAAGTTCCTCAAACTAGCTACACTCTTGTCGATAGTCCCAAAACCCTCTCACTGATTCCTCTTCATCTGACTCCTCCATGGCGCTGAGACCTGTCACCGTCACTGAAACCTCCCTACAGGTGGCCGGAACCCCAGGTGAAGTGGGCCCTCCGGCGAGCTAGACTGCGCACCATTTCCCACACCATATGGCGGCGGTATTATTATTATTATTATTATTATTATTATTATTATTATTATTATTATTATTATTATTATTATTATTATTATTATTATGAAAGTGGTAGGTGGGTCCGGAGTTATTGAAAAGTTAGGTAAGCTAAGCACGTGCAGTGCACGTACCTACTGAACACTGCGCCGTAGGTGAGAATATTTTGTTGATAATGATGTTAAGTTAATTTCCCTACATCTTCGTTCACAATTTCACATACATTGTCAAGTTGTAAAAATATAATAAATATAAGATATTAGAATTTTGACTATCCAAAGTTATCAATATATCCTCCATATTCATATTCCTATTCATGGTTAAGTATCCATAAATCCGGTTGACTGATCTAATAGAATAAAAGATAATAAAATTGATTACTGGAATTTAAAAGAGACAAAAAGTCAGATTCATTAACCAATAAAGCAAATGAAATTTATAAACCTTGTGCTCCACCGAGCCTATCAAGGGCGTCGACGAACTGCTGATGAAGCTCTAGCAACCAACACCGCCTCAGGAATGAGAATGATATGAACTTTTATAAACCACCACTAATTGCGGCACCAATGGCGGAGACAGTGATGATAAAGTGGGCACTGGTAAAGCATCCACTTTCATCGACAAATAATTGAATGCTCTCATCGACACCACCCTGATAAAAAATTAGAAAAAAACCAAAAAAGAAAAAAACACAAATTTAGTAAATGGAGACAAAAGGAATTAATTAATAAAATAATTGAAAACAATTTTCATCAATAAAACGATTTTCATTATATGGTATAAAACGATTTTCATTAACAAATATATACCCATACCCACACATTCAAACGATTTTTATCAATTTAAAACATGAAAAAAAAAAGGAAAGAAATAAAAGAAAAGAGGGAGACCATCAGTGAGAAGACTCGTAGTATACGCAAATTATATCGTGGACCGCGCATCTGAACGACGTCGTTTTGATTAATGAAAACAGACAGATGAAACCATCTCCGTTCCTCGCCATTCACTTTCAGTTCATATACACTGCATTTACATATTAACACAACTGCAGTTACATTTTAACACAACTGCAGTTACAAATCGATATAACTGCAGTTTCATTCGATAATATAAAAACACAAATGTGAAACTGTTATTCAGTATCAGTTCATTTATACTGTAGTTACATTTCAACACAACTACAGTTACATTTCGATATAACTACAATTTCATTCGATAATATAAAACACAAATGTGAAACTGTTATTCAGTATCAGTTCATATACACTACAGTTACATTTCGATATAACTACAGTTTCATTCGATAATATAAAAACAAATGTAAGACACTATCTTTTGAGATGATCTGTAGTATCAGTGACCATGGTCCACAGTGTAACAACTGCGTAGCATAAGGGACTTCACGTCTGATGATGTAGATTTTCTTTGCCTCTTCTTCTAAGGCTTGAGGAAGGGAGTAAAGCTTCAAGAGTTTCTGGGAAAGATCATCAATGGCAGAAATTTCAGCAAGAGCAATTGAAACGGATTTAGGAACTACAAATTCACAATTCAGATTGATATTCCTTTCACTGAAATCCTGGGCCATTTTGTTCTCTTTCTACTCCAATTCTTTTCTCTATCTTTAACCAAATGAACGATTTTATAGTGTGATCCACATATCAGATTAAATGAAGAGGGAGCAGAAATGGAAATTTAGAAATGAAAGTGGGTCCGACTAAAAAAAGAAATGGAAGTGGGTTCTGGTGGGGGAAGATTCTGATATCTTTCACACTCGGTTGGTCGCGTAGGGAAACATGGAATTTTTTTTAAAAAAAAATACAAAAAGAAATAAATTAAAGAAGAGTTAGGTAAGCCATTTACGCACGTGCAGTGCACGTACCTACTGAACGCTATGCAATATATAGGTGAGAATATTTTGTTGATAATGATGTTAAGTTAATTTCCCTACATCTTACTTTATAATTTCAAATGATCAAGTTGTAAAAATATAATAAATTAAAATAAATCGTTAAATATTTAAACGAAGGAACTAAAATACGCAATTAAAGTTCAAAAAGTCATTAAAGACCTTTGACCATCAAGATTTGAGATAAAATATGACTCACATCCATCTAGACAAGGGCGGTGGTAAAGTCATTAATTTCCTCGTTTATTTGTACTTCGTTGACCATTTTCAACCGAACATGACCAGGATTTGTGTTGGCCCAACCAAAACCGAGTTATCTTCACCCTAACAACCATAAAGACACCCGATTAAAAGGACTAGTCATATCACATCACATCACCCTTTTTAACCTTTTTAAACACCTGACACAATGACTATGATCGTCCAACCCACATTCAACACATGTCGAACATGCGACGACTTGGCATGTTCACCTCGCATTGCTTATAAAAGGCACATTAATTGTTGAGAGGGGAGACATTTGGACTCCTTGATACTATACCCTCGGGCATTTTCGGTCACAATTCCTATTAATCTTGATCCCATCTCTACTCAGTAGACTACAATGTGGCCATTTGATTTATATTGGAAGGAGTATTAAATCAACTCATACGACCAAGTGTCTGACCGATTATTGTATCAACTTTAATTTGAAGATTTCATATTTCTTTGTAGATATTTAAAAGTTTTGTTTTAAGTATGGTAAAATCAGTCACTTTGAGAAATAACTAGAGAGTTAATTCTGAATAAAGTTCTTTAAATATCATGGATTTTTAATTTTAGTCTTTGAAATTTAAAGTTACCAAATTTAGGTTTTTTATGCACGTGTAGTGCACATGCCTACTGGACGAGACAGGTGAGAATATTTTGTTAATATTTGCCATCTATGCAAGGACAGTTACACGTTGTTTTTGTTTTTGTTTTTGTTTTTTTGTTTTGTTTTGTTTTTTGTTTTGTTTTGTTTTGTTTTGTTTTGTTTTGTTTTTTTTTCTTTTTTTTTTTTTTGGTTTTTTGGTTTTTTGGCTTTTAAGCTTGTCAATGTGAAGGTAGATTATTAGAAAGAAAAAATTAACTAAACATCTATTAGGGCTGGTCAGAACAGTTCGGTTTATCCAAACCGAACTGAATCGAACCGGTTCGGTATTAAATCGAAGAACCGATTGGTTCTTCTTAAAGAGAAACCGAAAGGTTCAGTCCAATTTTGTTTTTAAACTAAACCATAGGAACTTAATTGTTGGGTGTTGTTTAAGTGTTCAATAAATCAATATGAAATTACAATTTTGTCATTTCTAATTAGTGTATGTTGATTAGAACAAATGACTAAATACATCATCCGGCAACTAGCTAATTAAAGGTATTATTACAATTTCACTTAATTTTAATACCAAATTGAAGAATGCATTCTGTCTTAATTTTACGTCTACTTAACCTTCATCTGAGGGAAGGACCAACATCGAAAAGAATTCGAAAGTTAAGGGATATAAATTGTTTAAATTAAAAGTCAGTGACTAATTGTAGAAAATCAATATAGTTGGAGGACCAAGGCTGGAATTAACTCTAATGATTACATATTATATACATTCTAATCTCTCCTTTTTAAGTAGTATTATTCAAAAAAAAAAATCACCTAAAGTATACATGCCTACTATAAAACAATAGTACTTTGTAATTTTTTCAGACATATTATATACATTCTAATCTCTCCTTTTTAAGTAGTATTATTCAAAAAAAAAATCACCTAAAGTATACATGCCTACTATAAAACAATAGTACTTTGTAATTTTTTCAGCTCGTGCATGAGAAAGAGCATCATGTGTGACTCATAACACAAAACACATGCACATGTTACATACATGCATACATACATACATACATACATACATACATACATACATACATACATACATACATACATACATATATATATATATATATATATATATATATATATATATATATATATTCAAATCTGATTTAGGTAGAGAATTCATATTTTGAAAGCATAGAATTTCACAACACGATATAAATTTACAACATAAGTTACACAACTACTAATTTGTTGCAGGTACATAATTGATACTCTTAATTTACAAAATTTTATAACGCAAGATACAAAACTCACAACACAAGACACACATGTTTTATATTTAAAAAAAAACTATAACGTGAATTAAACAACCAAAAAATCGCCGTCAAAAGTAAATAAAAACGATGTGTATATGACCAGGGTCCACATACAGTGCACTATGGACCCTGGTCCATAGTACAATGATCCCACGACCAGTCGACCACCACCAGTTATTATTATTACTAGTTTTTTCACGCGCGTTGCGCAAATGGAATAATGCCAATGTTTTATTTTAAATAAGTACTTCAAAGTATATCAGTACAAGATTATATATAAGATGTTCATGCATATGTAATTGAATGTTACGTTGAATTTTTTTATTTAAATTAATAATTCAAAGTATATATAATTGTCACTAAAATAAATGTTTGCAATTTTATAAAAACGATAGTCTAAATACTTAATCTAAAAATGATAGTATAAATAAATACTACTTTTGTTAATAAAAATTTATACATTTTAAATCATATTAATAAAGAAATATGATTTACCTTTAACGTGAATAACTGTGATGTAGTCCAAAAAATATTACGGGGTAGTTTCACGCTTCAATTTATTAGGTTATTTGAATGTCTTCTTTGTCAACAAATTCTCACTAAGTAGTTAATATGATTTGAAAGTAAACATGAATTCTAAATTAAAGGAATGCATATCTATTATTTTATTTGTTGTAATTACTAATTTATTTAATTTAATAAGAGTAATAGTGTGGGGTACTCACTTTTCAATAATATACTCTAACATATTCGTAGTATATTTTTAACAATTATGTTAACTCTGATTGGGATATGGTTCGAACTTAAGACTTTTCTTATAGAAATTAATTAGTAAGTTAAAAGTTAACGTAATATTCCATTACTAAAGTTTATATTAACGAAATGTGGGTTATTTAAGGGAAGAAAATAATATAATAGAGGGTAAAGAAGGAAAATCATAAACAATTACTAAAATCAAAATAATATGGACCATTCGTTTAAGTAAATAATTTCCACCAACATTTTTTTTCTTCCCGTTAGAACCCTAACTTTATTGGCTCTTATTAAAATTGTAGATACTAGTAAATTACCCGTGCGATGCACCGCTAAATTTTTATTACATATTTAAATAATAAAATTAATGATGAAATTATAATCAATTCTAAAATTTGAAAGTGTACAATTATTTGAAAATATAAGATTTGTTGTATATTAGTATTGAAATTGATTACTTAAAAATTATATTTGGAAAAGTCTAAACAAAAAATAGAAGGAAGAGCATGGCTAATTGATATTATTTTAAATAACAAAAATATACTATAATCAAATGAAGGGAATCTATATGTTGAATTACCATAGTAAGATTTAAAGTGTCAAATGCAAGTTGATAATATTGACATAATATGTGTATGTTTAATTTTCTCTAATTATGGATTATGTGTATGCTTATTTTTCTTTAATTACCCACCGTAATATGTTTAGGTTTACTTTCATATATGGGCAGGAAAATTTATCATTAAGTCTAATAAAAATGAGATGGCTTCATTATTTTGATTATTATATGGTAATTAAGCAGCATATATTATTATTAATTAATATTATGCAAATTATGACAACCATTTAATTATGGACGTAATATCTGTATGCTTAATTTTCTTTAATTATGTCCGCAATATGTGTATGTTTAATTTCCTTTAATTATTTTCGCAATATGTGTACGTTTAATTTCTTCAATTATGTCAGTAATATTGTACCATTAATTTCCTTAATTTATTAGATAAAATCTATATTATGGTAAGTATAAAAAATAGATTAATAAAAGTATAATGTGTGAATTAATTTATTAATTACCATAATTATTAAGATTTTATTCAAAAGTAACTACATGCATAATTTTATGTGTAATAATATGTAAATTGGAATAATTTGCATAATTGTATGGATATAATAATATGTGAATTAGCATATAATAATCTGTGAATTGGAATAATTGTCATAAGTTTTTTAAATCTCCTTCAATTGTGGATGTAATATATGTATTATCAATTTCCATAACTGATTTGATAAAATTTATACTACCGAAAGTATTAGTTCCTTAATTGTCATAATTTTTAGGATTTTATTTAAAAGTAGTGTAAGGAAGTGCATGGGTAATTGATATTATTTGAAGTAAAAAAAAAAATACTGGTATAAAATCTTTGTAAGAAAGGATTCTCTAAATTTAATTACCATAATAAATTTAGATGTTAAATACGGTTGGTAACAGGTTATTTAGATGATAATAGTATATGGTAATTACCTATATAGATTATCATAATGAATAGATTAACTTATAGATCAGAATTATAAAAAGGGAGGAAGTCTTTTACGTAAGATATATTAGGAAAAATATCAATTAATTAAAATATGATTATATTAGAGGAATGATATTAAGAAATTGATTAGCTAGTATCAATCTTGCTAGGATATTGGCGTGTGATAACCGAGAAAATGCAGATTTTCGTGAAGACTCTCACCGGCAAGACCATCACACTTGAGGTCGAGTCTAGTGACACTATTGACAATGTCAAGGCTAAGATTCAAGACAAGGAAGGAATTCCTGATGATGATGATGATGATGATGGTGGTGGTGGTGGTGGTGGTGGTGGTGGTGGTGGTGGTGGTGGTGGTGGTGGTGGTGATTCCTAGCCTTGTTCATTCTACCTGCAACCATAGCGAGAAAAACACCCAACCCCATTCCCCCGGCTCGTCTCTCAAGTCCAATTCGCCCAGTGACGCATTCTCAAGCTCCCGGGCCAACAACAAATTTGGTATCAGAGCCCGTTGTCATGAGCGACCCATCGTTGACCGAAACAGTCCATAATCTCCAGACGGCGGTCGAAGCTATGAAGGCCAACCAGGACGAGCTCTGGCAGATGTTCCGGCCTATGAAGGCCGATCAAGACGAGCTCTGGCAGAAATTTCGGCAATTCTTGACCAGGAAAGACACTACCTCCTCCAGCAATAATGCCACTACACTCCCTCCGGCTCTGGCAATCGCACTGGCCCCGACCTACGCGACTACCACCGCCACTTCACCAATGTGAGCAATTATTTCGGGCGCAGGGCACTCCCACCGGTGACTATGTTAGTCTAGCGGCATTCCACCTGACTGGGTGGCACAAATGTGGCACTACAGACTAGAGATGGAGGAACCGAAACTTACCTGGCCCCAATTCAAGCAGCGCTGTTACCTACGGTTCGGCCCTGGCCTTCGGAGTAATGCCCTCGACTGTCTCGTGAAACTCAATCAGGGAGGACGGCCGGTCGAGGTCTACAATGATGACTTCCAAGCATCCTAGGGGGTTGTGGAGGATGTGTTAGTTACAGTAGATTGTTAGGAAGCCCAAGTTTTTGATTTTGATGATACCAAAGACCAGGGGAGACCCCCAAACTTTTTCTTTGTCTTTTATTTTCAATAGGACAAATACTAGTCAAGAACTCGTCACAACGAGTCCATATAAAGATCAAGAGTCATCTTCAGTCAAAGACTTAGATGCTCTCAAGACCGAAGACTTCAAGACCAATGACTTGAAGACCGAAGACTTGAAGACTGAAGATTCACAAAGCTGAATACTGGAAGGGTCGAACTCTTGAAGACCGAATAATCAAGATGACTTATTCGAGGAGATGATGAGAGAATAATAAGGTTAATCATTCTCACGAGTACACAAGGCACAAGGACTCTAAAGATATTCACTAGAATAATATCTTGTCCATAACCTTGAGGTTGTGAAGGATCAAAATGTCAAACGGATCCTAGGATATGATCCCAAGGAGCATTACATGACATGTCCTTTTGTGTAAGACAAAAGACAAATTGTCTCTACACTAAAGTAAACAAACGGCTAGAAAGCACTGATATTCACATGGGCTAAGCATTACCCAGCGGATATTGCACACTGGATAAATGTTTTGAAATTTGGTTTCCCTCCAACGAAAGCAAAATTCACGCCGATAAATACCCAAGCTCCCTCTCACCTGGAGCAGTTGGTTAATACATGCAATAAGCAATTACAAGCTTTCAAAGTGGGCAAAAACATCCGAAAAAGCTAAAACTCTCAATCTAGTTTCAAAAGGAGATCTTGTGCTACTCAAGTGTTGAATCAAAGAAACTCAAGACAAGATTACCAAGTAGGAGAAATTTTTCAACATTACAACCAACCTCTACTTTGGAGAAGTAGAAAGAGGCGGAGTAAACTTGGAGAAGTTGAAAAACCTACAAAAGCGTGGCTTCCGGGCTTTGTGATCAAAGGAGCGCGTTCTGGAGAAGATATTGTACTATCAAAAGAGATAATAGTGCAATCCTTCACAAGTTGTGAAGAAGAGTGGAGTAGACTTCGTTAACAAATGAATCACTATAAAAATCTTTCTCTTTCTCTCTCTCTCGTTTATTTATTGTCTTACATTCTGCATTGCATTATCACGAACCAAATCTAACATTTTCATATTCACAAAAACCTTGCAAAGTGACATTAAAAATCGACAACTCTATATTTTTTCTCTGCGTTTTTCTTTGGTTAAGTCCAACCTTTTCAAGGGTTCGTTCTTGCGAAAAGTTTTTAAAACCTAGTGAGTCTATTCAACCCCCCCCTCCCCCACCCCTCTTCTACACTCACTCCTCTACAAACCGGGACCAATATAGATAAGTTTATCTTTCTTGTGGATTTTGTCATTTTGGACATGGACCCCGACACTGAGGTGCCGTTAATCCTTGGTAGGCCATTTTTGACAACTACAAGGGCACTTATTGATGTTAGGAGTGGGAAACCAGTCATTCGTGCTGGTGACGAGTGTGCAAGTTTTGACGTGTCTAAATTAACAAAATATCCCATGTTTGCTGATGATTCTGTAGTGCCCAATTTGATATTTGATAAAAAAAAATAGAAAACAGTTTGATATGTTTAGTTGGGTGATAAGCACCAAGAATAGCTCTTATAAGGGGTCTTTATTAGATTAAAATCGCATCGTTTTGGCATCCATTTACAACAATTGCATGCATTTCAGCTCAACTGCGATTAGTTTCCTCTAACAACATTTCTAGAAAGAGTTTTGAAGCATTTCTCAGGTTGGAAAGAGATTTGAAGCTAAAATGGAGCAAAAAGATGAACAAGCCAGCATGCAGTAACGCCCCACGCCCCCTCACACGCGTGGGACTGGGGATGGAATCATTCCAGAGAGCCCCCACGCCACTCACACGCGTGTGAGCACTCGTGGTCGGGCCAAGGGTTATTTTGGGAAAGTTGTCCCTTTTCTTTGTCACCTATATAAATCCCTTTTTGTCCAAAACCTAAAAAAAGAGTTTTTTAGATCAGAAAATTGATAGAATAGGATAGTTAGATCTAGAGGGTTTTCTCCCCTCTTGGGGGAAAATTCCTTTCATTCATAGATAGAGTAGATTAAGGGCAAGAAGGAAGATTGGGATTCAAGATCAAGGTTGTAAGGCCCCCTTTTCCAAGGGGTGGTAACCATTCTCTTTAATTTCTAATCCTCTACTTGTTTCTTTGAATTTCCTTTCCCTTTTCTTGTTTCTTATTATGCTAGAGTAGATTAGAAAGGGGATTGGTGGCCCCATGGTAGATCTATGTGGATGTTTAATATTATTGCTATAATTTGTGAATTGCTTGCTTGTTGGATGTTGAACTTGTGTGGATGATGTTCTTTAAGCTTTGTGCCTTTTGTGGCCGCATTAGGTAGCAAACCCAAAGGAAGTGAGTGTGTGCGCGATAACGGCCACTCATGAATCTCGCTCACCCACATCTCCGCTCTTAGTTCGAAAGAACAAGATCCGAGAGGAGTGGTAGACAAAGTGTTTGATGAAATGCCCCAACCGAATGAGGATGTGGGAGTCCAAAGTGTGACGCCACTTGGTAGTGTGCCATGAACTCCCTAGTCTATTCCGCAATTTGTATTCATAAAACCATCCAAAGATAAACCACATAGAAAAGCCTAAAGCCCCAATCTCCACTTTACTTTTCTTTACTTTACACAACCTTTTATCAACCTCCTCCTTACCAATTAATCCAACTCCTAGCCATTCCCGTAACTCTTTTCCTTCAACCTCTTAGATGCCATCACACCCATTCGATTCCCATTTGCCATCCTTGAGAGACACGACACTCGGGGAGTCTTGACTCTTCGTTTTACCACTTCCACCCTTCACTTCACTCCCTCTAAACCAACAACATCAATATGGCGCTGTTGCCGGGGATGGCAAACGGTTTCGAATAGTGTTGACATCTTAGAAGTAGAATTTTAAGAGTTCTTGAATTGCTTTCTTTTTGTTTATTTCGTTTTGTTATTTTTGTTGTTTTGCTTGAAAAAGTGAGCTTATATTATATTGAATATCTTGTGCTCACTTGCAACTATTTTTAGTTGCAAAATTATTTGTTGTTGGCTAAGCTATTGTGCAGGAAATTTTTCTCTATCAAATCGATTGAAGCTTGCCAAAGAGAGCTAAAATGAATCCCCATGATTACCCACATCATGGAGGACAATCCTATACAAATCCCCAACCCCAACCATATCCCTATTACCCCCATTCCACCTATACTTACCTTCCACTCACATACCATTACCCACCTCCATACCCTTACCCATTTCCACACCACCATTTACCACCTCCATATCCATATCCATTTCATACACCCAATCACCAACCATACCCATTTGAAACACCATCTCCACCTTTCCAAGAAAATTACCCTTCATAACCACCCAATTTTCAAGAAATTGACTCACTAAGCTCCAAAGAAATATCCCAAAACATAGAGAGTAAGCTCGTGTGAATAATGAAACAACTCGACCCAAGCTATACTCCTGAGTCTAATTCATTCCCTACTTCCCACCTAAACACACATTACCCACCTCCATCACAAATTCATCAAGAAAACAACACTACCCATTTCTTTGAAACACCACCCTCTTCCCATTACAATACCCATACAAATCCGTGTAACTCTATCCCACCGGCCACCGATGAGATTGAAATTTTAAAAGCAAAAATAGACGAATTTACAAGGATGGCCAAGGAGGATACGGCTAAACTAAAAGCCGAAATCAAGAGCGAACTAAAGGAATATCTCGCTACCCTCCGGGAGGAAGGACTTCCATTAGAAGAAGTTGAAACGAAGATGCTATCTATGATGGAGGAGCTCATGAAAATGAATGATTTCCGAGCTAACTCTACCATCATAGATGACATCCCCACTTTGGAAGCCCATCCAAGGATTGTACAAGAGGTTGAAGAAGCGCAAAATGCTAAGGAAGGGGAGAGTTTCGAAGGAGTAGAGGATTGTTACGCCCTGGTGCTTGAAGAAGTTCCAATCTTCGAATTGGAAAATCATAAGGATGTAGAGATGGAGAGTGAGGATGAAGACATTGAAACGGTATGGGAAGATGAAGAGCCAAAGTGTGGTAAAATTCTTAATCCTTCTTGCATTAATATTTTTGAAAATCCTTGTGTTCTTATTGAAAACACCCTTGACACTTGTTTGGATGACTCCCTATGCATTAATATTTCCACTACATGTGATTATGATTGCTTTAAATTTTGGGAGGATGATTCCATGGAAAATTTTGATATATTGACTAATGATTGTAAGGATTCTACCTTGTTTGCTAATGATTATGATTGCTTTAACTTTTCGGAAGATGAATCCTTTGTCATGGGTGAAAGAGAGTTGATGAGTGAGGGGGATGATGCTTCGTTTTACTCATGTGAGAGTGAGAGTGATTTTTGGGAAGATGAGAGAAGGGAAAATGAAGGGATGGTAGGAAATAATGGGTCTTTCACGTTCGATCTTATGGAAAAAGTTGAGTGGAGAGAGTTGACCACACTCGAGATTGAGGAAGGGAGTGTGGAGATATGGTTTGAAGCGAATGATAATATCTTTAGGGGGAGAAGAGAGGATGAGGAAAAGGAAGTGAACACCATCCTAGAAGAATTAAGGAGGGTGTTTGAGCTTAAAAATCTTTCTTTTACGTATACTGTTCTTCCTTTATCTTTGTGGGTATTCAAGGATGTTTCCCACCTTGGGACATTCCTTGAAGCAAAGGTTCACGGGACGCTTGGTAAGGTCCCTAAATCTATGTGCCTTGAAGGATAGGTCACATTATGTCTGGCCAGGAGACATAAAACCATGGCGCACTTGGGAGGCAGTCCCAATGTTATCTTACTTTTTCTCGAAATTTTTCTTATTTTCTATAGTATGTTTTACTTAGTTTTATTTCAATAATATTTCTATAACCTCTATTGAGCTAACAAGTACAGATTCAACAACCGAGAGTTATAAAATTGCCCGCAATCAATCGACGAACATCATCGCTAACCAAGGGAGAAAGGGAAACCGAGGTAGGCTTACGCACAACACGCCTCCACGCCACCACCACGCGTGTGGTTAGGCGTGGAAAATTTCCAGAGAGCCTCCACGTCGCTCACACGCGTGTGAGCAGGCGTGGGAATTAACCAGAGAGCTCCCACGCCTACCACCACGCGTGGTAGTGTGCGTGGACGGGCACCAAACTTTTCGCAGATTTTTGCGCGAAGTGGTTTAAAACCCTTTCTTTGCTTCATTTCTTCCCCACCACAAGCAAAAACTCTCCCAAGCTGAAAATATACACTTTCTAAGCATTTCCTTCCAAGTCTCTCAACTTTTCTCAAAGATTCTAAGTCATTTCTAAGGTATGAACATACTCTTTCTTGCTATTCATTTGTTTAATGAAGAACTTGTTCTATTTTGAAGAATATATCCATGGGTTTTTCTTGTATGACATTTTTCCTGAGATATATTGTTATGAGATGACTTGATAGACTTATATTAAGCCTACATTGCTTCTATAGACTAGAAATTTCATGTTTTAACATCTCTTTGTGACTAGATCTTGGATTGCTTGATTTGGATTTTCTCTTGTCATGATGAGATCCTTGTTGATATAGTAAGCATGATGGGTAAAGTTTGCAACTTTCCTACTCTATAGGCACTATATTGCTATATTCTACTAGTTAGATGGTCCAATTTTAACTTTCATGAAACTTCCATTTTTCAACCTTGAGCTAGTCTAGATGTAGAAGATGAAGTTGACCATGTGTTGACCTTTTGACTATGAAATGAGTATGGAATGTTATGAGCTAATTCTTACATGCAAAGGATAGAATTGTTGATGGATATCAAAATGTTGGTTGCATGCATTGAATTCTTATGATTTCTTTTAAGATATGTGCAATATTGTTCATAATCAATGTTTAAGTTTGGCAAGTGTTTTTCCTTGTGTTGCTTTGATTACCTATGATATAGGAAAAGATGTCTTCGTCATATGAGCTTGCACAACAAATTGCTCAAAGGCTCCAGAGAGGGAAAGCTGCCGCAAATGAAAACAATGCCAGGGACACTAACAATCGTTACATAGAAGTACCCACCGGAACTCAAATTCTGCTGATGACTGCTACCATGCTGGGACGGTATAGGCAATTGTTAAACTACCCTATTGTGCAATGGAGGTATGTGCATTTGAGGGTACTGGAGGATTATGAGTGCAAATATGGACTAGAGAGGTTGATTGCAGAGCCATATTGGAACAACCTGCTAAGCTGGAGACAAGATACTTTTATCCCTCTAATACATGAGTTCATCGCAAGCTTGAAGGTTGATGGAATGGCTGGAGATCTCTACAGCCCCACCATCCAGTTTAGACTCTTCAACCAAGACTACAATATTTCGGCCAACTAGTTGGGAGTTCTCCTTGGATTTTACACTGAGGAAGACCAGTCGAAGCACTGGTACAGGAGACTGAGGCATGACTTTGGAGACCGAGATTTACAAAGAACATATTGGTCGAAAATTGCAAGGCAAGGAGTCGACTGGGAGGGGTCAAGAGTGAGAATTTCTCAGATTGTAAGGGAAGATTTAAAGGTTTTGTGGAAAGTAATCACTCATTCTTGGGAAGGAAGGCCTGAGACTTACGACCGAGTCTCAAAGGCGGAACTGTTCATGCTGTGGAGTATGGACACCGGAAACTCTGTGAACATGAGTGCAATTTGTAGAAACTTGCTCGTTGCACAACAGCATGAGTCAGTCAGGGCAATCTTCATAGGCCCATTGGTAACAAGGCTATGCATTTCCTTAGGCAATCAGATGAAAATGAATTGGTTTGAACATCGACTCCCAGGAGCACATATAGTTCCTTTATCACCCGAGGACATTGCAAAACTTCGCCTGAGACAGTTACCGCGAACAAGAATAGATGAGGAGATGGCGGATGATCACACAACCTCGCCCTTGACGTCCACATGATTCACTCCTTCTCCGACGTCATTCAACTCCCAGTCTCTTTCGGAAATTTACTCGCCGCTAGATTCTTCAATGTATTCACCACCACCAAGAGAGCCCGGACCGTCCATGCCCCCACCACAACCTGAAGAGCGAGACCCCAACTCATCTACCTTCAACATTCCAAGCTGGTTCACCCCAGTAACTGATTGGAGATCCTTCCAGAATTTCCAGTACCAATTGCACTTGGAGCAAATGCAAAAGTTGGATGAAATTTCAAGAGAGATCAAGGAAACCAGGAGAGCATAAAGGAAAGAAGAAACTGAAGAAGAAGGAAAGACAAATCTTGAAAAGATAATGACTTATGAACTGTTAACTCTAAACAATTGATTGTGGACAATCTTTTTATTTTCTGTTTATAATTTTACCTGCAATTCTGTTTATGTTTTATCTTGCACGTTTCGTCTAGCCAAAGATGTTAAACGTGGCGCTTATGGGAGGCAACCCACAAATAAAAGAAGACCACTCCACCAACACCCATGAAGACCAATCTTGAAAGGGCAAACTCAGATTGCAAAACTTTTCTAAGGATAGAAATTGTAAGTATTTCTTTTATCCTAATTCAATGCCCTGTTTTGGTTCGCTTTATTTTCTAGAATCGCAAATGAAGAGCTGCATGAAATTGTTGTGATAGATGTAGTTTGTTTGTTAGAATTGTTTAGCCCACTTCACACTTTTAAGTGTGGAAAAGAGGCATGTGTAGAACCCTTAAACATGTATCCTTTTTCCTCTGTTCCCTATGGAAACATCGAGGACGATGTATATTTCTAAGTGTGGAAACGGTGTATGCTTCTTGCTTCTTGAAACAGTTAAGTGATTAAGTGATAAGGTATAGGAACCTGGAGGGTGTGTTATTGTCAATACTATCTAGGAGGGCTCGTAACCTTGTGCCAAGAATTGAATGTCTTAAATATGCTTTGGAAGTTACACTTGGCACCAATTTGCACAATTGACCCACAAATTGAAAATTTTTATGTGTGCTTGCATGCCTTCACCTTGTATTTTGTTTGGACCTTAGTCAAGGATCACTCGAAGTGGGAGTGTAAACCCCTTGAGTTTTAGAAAGATAAGAATTGCGAAGCCCGGAAATTGAACTAATCTAGCAGGGCATGGGGCAAAAGGAGAGCCTAAGTGAGCTTTGAGTGAAAATAATCCCTAATCCCTAGAAAAAGGCATGAGGGGTTGATATGGTGAAGCGTGAATAAAGGCTTTAAAAAGGGCCACTCCCAGAGATAAAATTTGAGGGAAGCCTTCTCGCTAGGAAGTGTTCAGCCATAGTCTTCGAATGCTATATCTGGAGTCGGTTGTACACTTTAAAATGTTCCTAGGAGAAGAGAAAATTAAGAGGAGGTGAGCCGCCTCCCTAGGATTCGGGCACCCATTGCACTGACCTTCGAAAAAGCATGGATCTCCATGTGAAGTCAGGTAGTCCGATGACGTTATCCTAGGAGGTGAGAAAATAGAGTGATCGTCCAAGCCATGGCGATGAGCGATCCATGTCCCTGCCCTCACTTATTTTAACGTAAAGGGGCTTTGGCGTTAGGTGAAAGTTGGCTAAGGGGTGAGCATCGTTCCCACTAGTCGGATCGGCTAGAGGCCCCTAGAAAATACCAGGTGAAACCATTTTGTCACTTGCATGCTCGAAAGTGTGAACCAAATCTTTTTATGTTATATCCATCTCTTGAGACTTAACTTCCTTAGCATATTTCTCACATTTGGTTGGCACGGGTTTAGCAGTCTTGGTAGATAGTGTAGGGGATTTCACCCGCTCAATTCCGAACATCTACACATCACTTGATCAGTTTAACCGTGAGAGGAAAACTATCCTTGGTGCTTACATAATTAAGGCTTAGAAAAGTATGCTTGCTTGAGGACAAGCAAGGTTTAAGTGTGGAAAGTTTGATAAGCACCAAGAATAGCTCTTATAAGGGGTCTTTATTAGATTAAAATCGCATCGTTTTGGCATCCATTTACAACAATTGCATGCATTTCAGCTCAAATACGATTAGTTTCCTCTAACAAGCCAGCATGCAGTAACGCCCCACGCCCCCTCACACGCGTGGGACTGGGCGTGGAATCATTCCAGAGAGCCCCCACGCCACTCACACACGTGTGAGCACTCGTGGTCGGGCCAAAGGTTATTTTGGCAAAGTTGTCCCTTTTCTTTGTCACCTATATAAATCCCTTTTTGTCCAAAACCTAAAAAAAGAGTTTAGATCAGAAAATTGATAGAATAGGATTGTTAGATCTAGAGGGTTTTCTCCCCTCTTGGGGGAAAATTCCTTTCATTCATAGATAGAGTAGATTAAGGGCAAGAAGGAAGATTGTGATTCAAGATCAAGGTTGTAAGGCCCCTTTTTCTAAGGGGTGGTAACCATTCTCTTTAATTTCTAATCCTATACTTATTTCTTTGAATTTCCTTTCCCTTTTCTTGTTTCTTATTATGCTAGAGTAGATTAGAAAGGGGATTGGTGGCCCCCTGGTAGATCTATGTGGATGTTTAATATTATTGCTATAATTTGTGAATTGTTTGTTTGTTGGATGTTGAACTTGTGTGGATGATGTTCTTTAAGCTTTGTGCCTTTTGTGGCCACATTACACTACTACAGGAAATACATTTAACGTCGCCTAAATGACGTCGATTTTTTAAAAAACCGACGTCAAAAAATTACTTAAATTTAGAATTTTTTAAAAAAGAGATACGACGTCGGTTTTTCTAATTAACCGACGTCGTATCTAATTAAAAAATATTTAATAAATATACGACGTCGATTTTGGCACGAACCGACGTCGTATAATTTTATTTTGTTTTCTTTTTTTTTTTTAAATAGACATTACGGCGTCGGTTTAGCTAAGAACCGACGCCGTATTGTATAATTAAAAAAATAAAATATATACGACGTCGGTTTGTTCCCAAACCGACGTCGTATATTTATTTTATGTTTTTTAAAATTAATTCCTACCGGTTGTTTATATTAATGAAAGAAAATAAAAATCCAACGGCGTCGGTTGAAGCAACAACCGACGCCGTAAAGTTTAATAAAACCCTCCCATTCCAACTTATTTCAGATCTGTATATTCAAACTTCACCAGTCGTTCCACGTTCTTCTTCTTCGTTCTTCGCTCTTCTTCTTCGTTCTTCATTCTTCTTCTTCTAACCACATGGCCGCCGCACCACGGCCACACGTCAGCCCGCCCAGCCGCCGCACGTCCGCAACGCACAGCCGCCGCTCGTCCACAGTGCACAGCCACCGCACTTCGCCACAGCCCTTCGCCATTGCACAGTCCACCGCCTGCCCGCCCAGCCACCGCCCGCCGCCCTCGTGACACCGCACGGCCAATCCCTCCACTGGTATTTTTTTTATTGACTATAGTCTCAACAAACCATGTCGATGGGAGCACAGATTTTTTTTATTTTTTATTGACACCACAGATTTCCACTCTGATTGAGAAGTTTGACATCCCTGTTCCAACCTCTCCAAGAGATGCAGCTAGTAATGGGAGCAGTGGTGTTTGGAAGAGCAATATGGATTTACTGGCTGCAAATATGGGTTACAATGACGATGGAGCCGGAGCCGGAGCCCATAGGCAAGCCATTACCGCTTTTGAGGAGGAGGCTGTAGAGAGCCTTGAGAAGCGAGAAATGGCTTTCAAATTAATAGGACACATAATGGATAGAGTAACAATTGACGCCGCACTTTTGGAACAAGTGAGAGGTATTGCCAGGGATCAACTTCATTCAATGGTGTCATTTCTAAAGGTAAAATGAAAAGCTATGAATTATCTATTGTTTTTTTTTTTTTTTTTTTTGGTTTGCATTTGATATCTCTGTGAAGGAAAGAGGCTATTTTTTTTGAAAGAGCTTGTTCAATGCTTGGTTTCTTGCAGATACGGAAAGTGACTGGTCAGATCAAGGGCAATATCTGAAAGTTAGGATCAATACAAAGCTTTCAGTTTACCAAGCAGCTTCATGGT
Source organism: Ipomoea trifida (assembly GCA_003576665.1). Classification (NCBI taxonomy): domain Eukaryota; kingdom Viridiplantae; phylum Streptophyta; class Magnoliopsida; order Solanales; family Convolvulaceae; genus Ipomoea; species Ipomoea trifida. Next base: position 4,758,167 of record CP025656.1, read on the forward strand.
TACAGATTAAGACACTTTCATATCTTGATTCTGATGCAAAGTCATCAAAGAGGTTGTTGCATGGAGCACTTGCACTATTGGTTGAGGCTGCTGAAGCTTGTTTGTTATCAATGTGGCGAAAGTTGAGAGCTTGTGAAGAGCTGTTCAGCACCTTGCTTTTCGGAATCTCCCAAGCTGCTGCTGCTCGAAGTGGTCAGCTACTCCGTGTGTTGTTAATTCGGTTTAAACCTCTTGTGCTTGCTACATGTGCTCGGGTATGCTGGTATTTGCTTCTTGTTGCCTGACTTACCTCCAATGCTGATTGCACACCATAGTAAAATGTTCTTGCTGTGTCATCTTTATCCACAGGGTGACACTTGGAGCAGTAGCCAGGGGGCCATGTTTGAGAGTGTACTGAAGACAAGCTGTGAGATAATTGAACTTGGATGGCAAAAGGATCGGTCTCCTATTGAAACTTTCATAATGGGTCTAGCTACGAGTATACGGGAAAGGAACGATTATGGGGAAGAGGTAATGTAATGTTTGACAATGACATTTTTGAAGGAAACAAAATATGCATTTATTTCAAATTGAGAATGCATACACTTATACCAAGTAACTGTGAAATCTTGCTAGACTCAGAAAACCCAAGTTTAGATGAGTGCTGACATGGTTTGTTGAGACTTGAGACTATAGTCAATAAAAGGCGCTCATGAAATAAAGGTACATATTTTATATTTATATTATCTTTGAAATCCTTTGTTCATTTCATAAGATCGAGGTTGAGGAATAACCTATTGAGTATTGACTATTCTTTTCAGGCTCACCCATGGTTCAAGGGTATTGAATGGGATAAATTATATCAAATGAAGGCTGCATTTATTCCAGAAGTTAATGATGATGAGTTGGATACTCAAAATTTTGAGAAGTTTGAAGAGGTCAATAATTCATCCTTTTGGCTATCCTTCACATTATTGTGTTACTTTTTTTAATTGCTTGACGTATGAACATTTGGTTGTCTCTGGTTGCTTCAGACTGATAATCAAGTTCCAACAGCAACAAAATCAGGTCCATGGAGGAAGGTTAGTACACCTAAGTGGATTTTGTTTATTGCTATGGCTTTTTCATATTTTACAACGACTGAAGTTTTATAATAATCTGTGTTGAATATTAGGAAACCTTTATTGAATATTAGGAAACTCCTAGTAGGGTGGACTTATTTCCTATTCCTATTAGGATAGATTTGGTATGTAGTTTAGTAATATAGAGGTACATAGACCTATAGAGTAGATAGGGAGATACATTCTATTGTAATCTTTCATTATAATATATTCATATATTCTCTTATTTGAATATTCAATGTTTTATTAGTTATTGTAGTATACTTTATTAGTTTGATAAGTTGTGATGTTTATTAGCTTTGATTAATTGAGAACTTTTATTAGTTTGATCAATTGTGAATTATAAATGTTAATTTGTTACACAGGTTCTGAAACTTATGTGTGAATTGGAAATATACTGTACAGGTTTTAGGTAGATTCGTAAAATATTTTTAACATTTAAAAAAAAAAAATAAACGACGTCGGTTAATAAGAACTAACCGACGTCGTTTATATATATATTTTTTAAATTAATTACGTACGGCGTCGGTTATTTCATATAACCGACGCCGTATATATTTTTTTTATTTTTTAAAAAATAAACGACGTCGGTTATTTCTTATTAACCGACGTCGTTTATTATTATTTTTTTTAAATATATGATACGACGTCGGTTTTTCCTAAAAACCGACGTCGTATCATTTTTTTAATTTTTTTTTTAAATAAACGACGTCGGTTTTTTTAAATAACCGACGTCGTTTATTTATTTTAAAAAATAAAAAATACATACGGCGTCGGTTTTTACAACCGACGCCGTATCATTTATATACAACGTCGGCCAGATCAACGTCGATTTTTAACCGACGTTAAAAGTGCTAAAAACCCGACGTTAAAGGTGTTTTCTGTAGTAGTGTTAGGTAGCAACCCCAAAGGAAGTAAGTGTGTGCGCGATAGCGGCCACTCATGAGTCTCACTCACCCACATCTCCGCTCTTAGTTCGAAAGAACAAGATCCGAGAGGAGTGGTAGACAAAGTGGTTGATGAAATGCCCCAACCGAATGAGGATGTGGGAGTCCAAAGTGTGACGCCACTTGGTAGTGTGCCATGAACTCCCTAGTCTATTTTGCAATTTGCATTCATAAAACCATCCAAAGATAAACCACATAGAAAAGCCTAAAGCCCCAATCTCCACTTTACTTTTCTTTACTTTACACAACCTTTTATCAACCTCCTCCTTACCAATGAATCTAACTCCTAGCTATTCCCGTAACTCTTTTCCTTCAACCTCTTAGATGTCATCACACCCATTCGATTCCCATTCGCCATCCTTGAGAGACATGACACTCGGGGAGTCTTGACTCTTCGTTTTACTACTTCCACCCTTCACTTCACTCCCTCTAAACCAACAACATCATTGGGGCACTAATATTGCTTGTTGTGAAAAAAGCGTTGAACTTGTTGATAATAACTATCTTTGTTGTGCAAATGATGAGGCTGTGAATGTTGATGTGTTTGACTATGTTGATTCTGGTGTGATGAAGGATGTTGACTCTTGTGTTAATGATGTTGTTTCTTGTGCTTATAACTGTGATGATTTTTGTGATTTGAATGGTGAAGTTGAGGACGAAATAGATGGATTGAAAAGGGTTACATTAGTGGTTGAGAATGTGAAAGAAAAACAAGAGGAAGGAATGGAAAAAAGTGATGATAAGAGTGAGCTTAGGTCGTTACCTGGGCACTTAGAATATGTTTTTCTATGAGAGGATTCTACAGTCCCAGTGGTGATTTCATCCTCACTAGAGGAAAGTCAAAAGATCATAATAGACTTGTAGGGGTGTTGAAAAAGAATAAAGGGGCAATTGGGTAGAAATTAGGTGACCTGAAAGGGATTAGTCCCACTTTCTGTACTCATAAGATCCTTTTGAAGGACGAAACTAAGCCTGTAACCCAACCCCAAAGAAGATTAAACCCCAATATGAGTGAGGTTGTGAAAGTCCAATTAAAGTATGAAACTCAAAAGATACAAATAACATATATAGTTTTCCTGCAGCCTTGCATTTTGATGCCCATTGAATCATCATCATCATTAGTTCATTGGATTTAACCCCAAGGAGCTGCTAGCATATTCATATAAGGCTGACAGGAAACAGAAAACCAATAAAATGATGAGCATGCATTCAAGAATCAAGGGCAGACAGCTATAAAGGGGTAATATATGTATGAGGTGCAGAAAAGAATTATATTGCAGGCAGGTGGGTAATATATATATGATTTGCATATATACCTTTCCAGGCCTTGAAGTTCTTGATGTTAATGGGCGTACCACTGGCAGTTTGAATGGCCTCAAACAGCAAATCATTCTGAGGAATAACCTTCAGCTCCTGCACTAGAGAATAAAGGGACTTCCCAGAAGGAAAGTAGATATTATTATTTGGGTGTTTTGTGTCACACCCAGCATGCTTCTCGAACTCGTAAGCATTCACTGCCTGCACCCACAAAGACATCAATATAATATTCAATCATGTATGCCTCGAAAATCTAGATACATAGTCATGGATGGTATACTAAACTGACCGGTTGGACCACTTTCAAGGCAGCTGGTCCTGTCGGTCAACCGCTAAGGCTTAGTCCGTAAAGACCAGGCCAAGAAAGTAATTGGACCAAGAAGACCCTAAGAAAAATAATTGAAGCCGAATAGAGAATTCCATCTATTTTTGCTTACTATTTGTAATGTGAAAAGAATTGAGTCTCTATTCTTAATATAAAAGACTGAGACAGTCTAGGAATTCTATTCTTGCAACCCAAAATATGTATAAATAATTCCGAAAAAAGAAAAAAAATATTCATCAATACATACATACAACATATTTTAATTTTCTCTATATTTTTTATATTGGTTGTTGGTTTGACTGCCAAAAGTCATAAAACCAACACAAAGATAGATAGATAGATAGATATAAAAGCAAAAGATCATATTGATATATAGATAGATGAGAGAATGAAATTATTGTACCATGGTCATTTTGCAGCGCTCACATGAGCAGAGGTAATTGGTCCCTTTTATGACTCCTTTAAGACTATGCTGCAAATCCAAACATATACATGGCATTCCAACCTTAGCTTAATTGTTTAGTATATACTATTAGAAAAACAAAAGCAAATAAGAAAGGCTTAGCTTACCCCTCTGGACCAGGAAACATACTTCACAGGAACACCTTCAAAGATGCCAGTGGATAGCAAGTTCTTAACATTTGTAGGGAAAGAATATACAGACATCTTACGACCATCGTAATACTGCCTCTTTCTTTTGTTTTTTCCGGGAACATTATTAATATCATCCTTGTTGTCGTCTGTAAAACCCCAACCTCCATCACCAGATGGTAGCTGCAGACTAAAAAAACTTGGCGGCACTACAATGTTGTTGGAATAACCCACCATAGATGACACATTAATGGGTTCTTTCCCTTTCCCATTAGAGCCCCGGCCCAAGGTTAAAGCGCAAGAACAATATTCTTCTCCTTTCTCATAAATTGGGACACCATTATAGTAAGGACCAATCCCAGAAGATTGAGGAGTGAGATTGATTTCCTTTGCCACAAATTTTGGGTAAATGTTCCAACTACCACCTGGGGGAGCAAAGATTTCATCTTCGCCGTAAAACATGCGTAGAGGAGGCGGCGGAGGATAGGCGCGGTTATAAATGTACTGTCGGGGTAAATAATGCATCATTTGATGATGATCTTTCCTCGGATGTGGCCACAGAGACAGATTAGTAAGTGATGGGTAGGAGGGATCATTAAACAAGCAACTCACACATTCCCTTCTTCCAACCCTCATCAAATGTTGTTCATCGCTTGGAGGCCGCAACATTAAGAGATTTTTGTCATAAATGTTGTTGAACATCATCATGCGAGGCTGCGGATGATGATCACCGGATTGTAGTATTGATGATTGCGTCTGATCACAAATATAATATTTTAGTATATATATGCAGCAGCAGACAATGCAAACATATATAGAAACACACATACATTAATAACTACTTTTCGATCTACATCTACTTGAGTTTCTGGCTTCCGCTCGTCCCCATGAACCCACCCTTAGGCCCTTAAAGGAAGTAAATGGAGCTAATATAATTTTCAGACTCAACACTAAACCGTAGACTTCTATGCACAAGGAGCTTAACCCAAACCCCATTGTTATAAGTTTGAATCCCAAACTTAAGAGCCCTCAGGTCTCCTGCCTTGGAGACTTCTGAAAGGAGGTAAATTGCAGGATATGTCTTTGTGGTGTAGTATTATGAGTTTTTGCACTAACTCTGACATCGATCTCATCCCTTGGGAGATTCAATCCTGGATATATACTCGTTGGATATTATCCCAAACACCCATTGTTCACGATAGAAATCGAACTGCTGCCCTACAGTTAGAAGTAAGTGCTTCTCATCCACCAGATCAATGTCATGGGTCTTTACTTGAGTTTCTTGGGGTTGGGGAAAGGGGAGCATGAGGAGGCTCATCATATCACAATATATGAAAACATATAACATCCAAATAATAGCAAATATGGCAAAGCTTTTTATTGAAGAATTGATGATCTGTGGCTCATAATGGTGAATACATTAATTAACTTTACTGGTTTATTCACAATACAACAGTTTTAGGGTTTCTTTGACCCTACCGAACAACAGATTATTGACAACCAAGTATTACAGGTGAAAGCACATGTATATATAACTGTATGATAGTACTAAAGATTTGTGTGTGTGTGATTGGATCTCTATCCCGATCATAGTGGCACCTCCATCTAGGATGCTAAATATTTCACATGAATTACTGTGAGAATATTTTCTAAAGCGGAACACTAAACGTGTAAATTGATACGAGTGTTGAGAGCCATGAATAAATATGTCATAGTATTGAGTGACAAAAAGTGAAAAACTTTGTACTCTGAATTTTGAGTAAAATAATTCATTTGTAGAAGAACAAAGAATATGTCAAATATTCGACATGAACATTTTCAGAGGTGGAACGCTAAACGTGTAAATTGATAGTCGAGAATCATGAACAGAAATCCCACTATATTGAGTCACATAGAGTGAAATTTGTTCATAGGGTTTTGAAAACTTTTATGATGCCATATAGTTGCTATTAAGAAATGATCTTTTATTTTTGAACACTACGGACTCTATTACAATGCAGTATCTGTAAAAAATTAATTTTTAGAAGAACAAAGGACATGACAAATATTTCACACAAAGAAAGATTATTTTTAACCATGTAACACTAAATATGAAAAATTGATTGTTGAGAATCATATCATGAACAAAAATATCACAGTATCAAGTGACGAAATGTGAAAATAGTTCATAATATTTGAAAAATTTATTGTTTAAAAAAAAAAGATTTGAAAAATTTATGATGACATATAGTTTCCATATATTAAGATATGATTTTTTTTTTTCTCTCCCTAGAGTATACTTTCTTTGAACGGTACCAAGTAGATTAGGTTAAAAAAATATTCGAAAAATAACATCGAGAGGTTAAAAACATCAAATTGTTTACAGATCATCCATCCAATCAAACCACATTTCACACATTCGACCATATCCATCGAGCATAATTTATAAAAAAAAATTAAATAAATAAATAATAACCAAAAAAAACAAACAAACAAAGATGAGCATTCATAAACAAAAAAAAAAAGACACACACACACATATGTGTATATATATATATATATATATATATATATATATATATATATATATATATATATATATATATATATATAGACATAGCTTACCATTTTTTACAGAATTAACTTGCTAATTGCCTTGATCAACGACGGTGAAACCGTTGGGTAAACAAAGGCAGCAAAGAAGTCCTGAAATAAATAAAAAAATTGTGAATAAAATAATAATGCTGAAAGAACAACAAAAAAGTAAAAATTTCCTAAAATGAGGTTTAACTGATTTATAGAAAAGAGAGAAAAAAAAAACAAATTTCTAGTAAAAATTTAAGTGGTTTTATTCATATAATGGAAATGTTTGAAAAGGTTTTATACTAGTCGGGAACTCGCCGGAAAGAGGTCGCCGGAGAGGAGCTTCGGCCGATAATCAGGAAGCCGCGACACCCCTGAGTTCGTGAACTGTGCTCGGAGAAGAAACACAAGGGGAGGGGTATTTATATCTGCTGATGGATTCCCTACGACGCTGTCCACACTACTCACGTGATCCGCATGCATCATAGCTTAGACGTGAGAGATTTAGATAATCGCGACCCAGCATAAATGATTACGCGGGGCCCACTTACATTGTCCAATCGTGGCCTTCCATTTTGTAACGCTCTTTGCTGTGACATGTATCCAATGGCCTGAAATTCATCGAGATTTCAGAGCTTGAGACTCCTCATGCCCCGCTGCAATCCTGGCGGTTAAAAATCTACGTGTTTGGATAAATCAAATTTATTATATTTAATTTTATAAATTGAAATTTAAAATTTTATTTGTTATTTTTAATCCCTTTTAGAGTCCACAGATTTTAAACTTTGTTCCAATTTATCTCTCTTACTATATAGTAAAAAACTTAATAATAAGTTACTAATATATCTTGTCACTTTTCATTTCAAAATACAGCAAGTACTTTTACTTACGATATTGTATGCATATTTCTAATAAATTATGTAAGTACTCCTCCCGTCATATTTTATGTACCTAATCCGACTTGTCAAGGTTTAACTCAAGTTCTTTATGATTTAATTTAATTGAATTTTTTTTATTTTTTATTTTTTGTAAAATTTAGTATACTATGAGTGTATATAATTTATTTATTTTAAAATTATATCAAAACTACTATTTAACACTATTAAAATTAAAATTAAATTAAAAGAAAAACTTTAAAGAAAGTAAGCAGACAAAAAATAAATTGGACTAGTGAATAGTAGACATGACAAGTAAAATGAGACATGCAAAAAAAATATTATATATCTTTAAAAATTTGTGTAAGACCGTCTCACCGTGATACGAGTCAGGTCGGGCCGGGTCATCAGTGTGAAAGCGTGATATTTATACTCACAAATGTCATACTTGTATGCTCAAATGTAATACTATTAGGAATAAAATTTTTGTTACTTATAATGGTAAACGTAATACTTTTAAGGGAAAATGTAATACTTTTACATTTCAATTTAAAAGTATTATATTTTTCCTCAAAAATATTATATGTTTCCTTATAAGTAAGGGGAACATTACTTATTATGGAAAATGTAATATTTTTGATGAAAAATATAATACTTTTACATCAAAATGCAAAATTATTACTATACATTTTTCTTCAAAAGTATTACATTTTTCCATATAAATGACAAAAATTTTATTCCTGGTTAGTATTACATTTGAGCGAATAAGGATTCGTGATATGGTCTCTGTTTGTTCAAAAACAAATTTTAAATGAGTTTGGCTTAACATTGAAAACAAAAATAAATAAATAAATGATTTTTATTTTAATTTTTAATGTAGAAACTACATCAAAAGAACTATTAAACGAAAAAAAAAATCTAATTTTAAAATTATATTAAAAATTTTTGATAAAAGAAGCAAACAAAATAAATTGTTTGACTAATGAATAGTAAGTAAGATAGGTGAAAGAACATAGATGGAGTAACATATATCTTTATTAGGACTCTATATGTTTGAGTTACATTAGAATTATAAATCCTAGTCTAGTTGAGACTTCTCATGTATATATACTTCTATTCTTTGTCATTGTAATTATTGAACTCTATTGAATACAGGTATACAGTTCTCATCTGGTATCAGCTAGTCAGGTTCCTTTCCTCATGGCCGACGGATCTGTTAATTCCTCCGAACGGACCGTCTCAAACGCCACCCTCTCGACCTTGGTGTCCTCGGGTGTTTCGTCTCTTCCCACCGCTCATCACTTCGTTAGTATTAAATTAACGAACGCGAATTTTCTATTTTGGCGGACTCAAATTGTGTCGTTTCTACGTGGTCATGATCTGATTGGATTTGTCGATGGCTCGTATCCACCGCCCACTCCGTTTCTGCCGTCCGTTGCCGTGCCTGGCTCTAGTGCGGCTGCGCCTCCTCCCCAACCAAATCCCGCGTATGCAGCTTGGGTAAAGCAGGATCAAGCCGTGCTCAGTATGCTTGTGGCTTCTTTCTTGACGGAGGTAATGCATCTGGCGGTTGGGAAGCCTACTTCGCAGGCAGTTTGGGAGTCCGTTGAGCAGGCTCTTGCCTCTTCCTCGCGAGCACGGACGCTGCATCTTCTCAGCCAACTGCATGGTCTTCAACAAGGAGATTCCTCCGTAGCGGATTACATTGCTCGGGCACAGGTAGTGGTAGAAGATCTCGCCTTCGCCGGTCGGACTGTTTCGCTCGATGAGCAAAACTTATACGTATTCCGGGGTCTTCGGCCGGAATACCACTCTGTCACGTCGTCTCTCTCTGTTCTTGGCCGGCTGGTGTCGCTGCAAGAGCTGGCTAGTCATCTGGGTTCTCATGAATTCGTCACCGGTCACGGCTATGGCGGAGCAGCCCCGGTTCCCGCTACTTTCGCGACTCAACGCGGTGGTGGTCGACGACAGTGGCGTGGCGGTCAGCAGCAGTCGGCTGGCAGTGGGCAGTTCAGACCTGGTGACGGCGGGTCTGGTTCGAACCGTGGTGGTGGACAGCGTGGCTCTCGTGGTGGTCGCGGTGGTCGGGCGCGGGGCCGTGGTGGCCGCGGTAGTGGTTGGCAGCCGCGGTGTCAGCTCTGTGGTGGTTACGGTCACACGGCTCCCTCCTGTTATTCGTTTATTAATTCACGTCCTCAGGCTAACATAATCTATCCTGAAGGTGTTCCCGATGTTCAGTCTGATTCACACTTGTGGATTCCCGACACCGGTGCTACGAATCACGCTACTCCGGATATTGCAGCCTTGTTTACTTCCGAGGACTATAGCGGTGGTGATACGTTGCGTGTTGGTGATGGTAAGGGATTACCTATTAGTCGTGTAGGCCATGCATCTTTCGTTACCCCGTCTAGAGTTTTTAAGATTTCTGATATTTTACATGTTCCTGAGCTTTCTTCGTCCCTTTTATCTGTTTAGAAATTTACTAGAGATAATAATGTCTTTTTTGAGTTTCATCCTTCTTTCTTTGTTGTGAAGGATATCACCACCAATGCGACTCTTCTGCAAGGCAGTAGTTCAGGAGGGTTGTATACATTGCCTATTCCTTCGTCGCAGTCTGGTCCTCGAGCCTATGTCTCTTCTCGTGCTTCTTCATCGGTGTGGCATGATCGTTTAGGCCATCCGCATCAAAGGGTCTTAAGTCGTATTCTTCCTTTGTGTTCAGTTGATAGTTCGAATAAGTTAAGTCGTTGTACTTCTAGTTTATGTTCTGCTTGTCAGTTGGGCAAATCTGCCCGTTTTCCCTTACCTCGTGTTGAAACTGTTAGTTCGAATGTTCCTGATTTAATTTATACTGATATTTGGGGACCAGCTCCCGTGTTATCTTCGAATGGTTATCGGTATTTCGTACTATTTGTGGATGATCATTCTAGGTATACATGGTTCTTTCCAATGAAATTAAAATCAGATCTATATGCTATTTCTGATCAGTTTCGTGCCTTGGTTGAGCGCTGGTTCAATCGTAAGATTAAGGCTATCCAGTCTGATTTAGGGGCTGAATATAGGAAGTTGCATTCTCGGTTTGTCCAGTTAGGTATTAATCATATGCAATCTTGTGCCTACACTCATGAGCAAAACGGTCGAGTTGAACGCAAGCACAGACATATTGTTGAGACTGGTCTCACGCTTATGGCTCGTGCTTCTGTTCCATCTCGTTTTTGGGATTATGCTTTTGAGACTACTGTGTACTTGATCAATAAATTGCCTTCCTCTGTTCTTTGCAATTTCAGTCCCCATCATGTCCTACATAAATCTCCTCCGTCTTATTCTTTCCTTCGAATTTTTGGTTGTCTCTATTATCCTCATGTGCGTCCTTATAATCGACACAAGATGTCTTACAGGTCTACCCCATGTGTCTTTCTTGGCTATCCTGAGTCATTTAGGGGGTATAGATGCATGGATTTACAGACTAACAAGATATATGTTTGTAGACATGTGAAGTTTGATGAACAGGTTTTCCCTTTTGATCGCTCTGCTGTCGCACCATCACTGTCTGTTCCACCTCATCCTTGGGCTGAATCTGTGCTGACTGAACCACCTGTTGCTACTGCCCCACCGGCTGATCCTAAGCTCCCTATTACTACATCTGTCCCTGCTCGGCGGTCTGTCAGACCGACTGTCAGGACTCATGCCATGGCTACCAGAAGTCGGTCTGTAGCGCGTCATACTGCTTTGTCTGCTCAGGTCAGTTCACCAGATCCCACGTGCTACACTCAGGCTGTCAAGTTTCCTCAGTGGCGTGAAGCCATGGATCAAGAATTCAATGCTCTTCTCCATAATCACACTTGGATTCTTGTTCCACCACGCTCAGGTATGAATGTAATTGGGTGTAAGTGGGTTTTTCGTACTAAACGAAAAGCTGATGGATCTATAGAGAGACACAAGGCTCGGTTGGTGGCCAAGAGATTTAATCAGGTGCCTGGTCAAGATTTTTTTGATACATTTAGTCCTGTTGTGAAACCAACCACAGTCAGATTACTTTTGAGTTTGGCTATTTCTTCTGGTTGGGTTATCCGACAATTAGATGTTCATAATGCTTTCTTGAATGGTCACCTCACTGAAACTGTTTATATGCGCCAACCACCTGGTTATATTGATGCTCAATTACCTAATCATGTCTGTCTATTGAAGCGGTCTTTATATGGTTTGAAACAAGCCCCCGTGCTTGGTTTAATCGTCTGCATGCGTTTTTACTCTCTGTGGGGTTTGTAGCATCCAAGACAGATGTGTCCTTATTCTTTTTTTCTCAGGATGCTGCTTGTGTTTACTTGCTAGTCTATGTGGATGACATACTTGTCATGGGGAATGATTCCAAGCTTATGGCTAACTTACTGGCAAAGTTATCTGTTGCTTTCAAGATAAGAGATCTTGGTGAACCAGGTTTCTTCCTTGGAATCGAGATGGTGAAGCAGGGCACTGGTGTTCTTCTCTCTCAGCAGCGTTATATGTCTGATATATTAAAACGTGCAGGTATGGCCGAATGCAAGCCACTGGCCACACCTATCTCTACTACACGATCTGCCTCTTCAATTCATGATGTAGATCCATTTGATGATCCAACCCGATACGGTCACTCGGCCTGACTTGTCTTTTGCAGTCAATCAGTTATGTCAGCATATGCATTCACCTGCAATGACACACTGGGAGCAGCTTAAACGTGTCCTACGGTATGTTAAAGGAACTTTATCTTATGGCCTGCGCATAAATCTGTCATCTTCCAGGGAACTGCATGCCTTTTCCGACTCTGATTGGGCTGGTTGTCCTACTGATCGGAAGTCTACTAGCGGGTATGCTGTGTTTCTAGGCACCAATCTTGTGTCATGGCTGTGAAAGAAGCAGAGGACAGTTGCTAGATCTTCTACAGAGGCAGAATACAAAGCTCTAGCAGATGTGTGTGCTGAAGTTACGTGGATCGTGTCCCTCCTGCGTGAAATCAAGATACCTGACATTCCTGTTCCACGATTATGGTGTGATAATCTCGGTGCCACATACATGTGTGCGAATCCCATCTTCCATGCTCGCACTAAGCATGTTGAAATTGATTATCACTTCGTCAGAGATAAAGTAGCTAATGGAGACATTCTTGTCAATTTTATTTCTACTAAGGATCAACTTGCTGATATATTTACCAAGGCTCTCCCAGGTCCTCGGTTTTCCTTTCTCAGAGACAAGCTTCAGGTGTCTAGCCCATCTTGAGCTTGAGGGGGAGTATTAGGACTCTATATGTTTGAGTTACATTAGAATTATTAATCCTAGTCTAGTTGAGACTTCTCATGTATATATACTTCTATTCTTTGTTGTTGGTCCCAAGGGGATGGGGTACAAGTCTAGAGGGGGGGGGGGTGAATAGACTTGTATAAGATTTTGCAAATCTTTTCGACTTCTCGTGTGTACTGGACTTAGGATGTTTAGGTCCGATACCTCACGGGATGAAGACAAAGTTTTATGCGCAGCGGAAAATGTTATCCCCTTTTTAATTAGCACGAGTTTGAGTTAGTTCGAGAAGTGCGATTATATGCAGTGCAGTTCGAGAGTTAGATAGCGAGAGATAAAAGCAGAAAGTAAATGCGAGAGAGATTTTTAAGTGGTTCGGCCAACCCGCCTACGTCCACTCTTCTTCTAGAAACTCCCTAGAAGGATTGCATTAAAACTTCCCTTTTTAGTACAATGCCGAGCGCTTGAGCTTTGATCACGAAGCCCGCCTCAAGCCTCAGGTTTTTCGCCCCGCTTCTTGTTACTCCACCTCTCGAGCACTTGAGCTTTGATCACCAAGCCCACCTCAAGCCTCAGGATCTTCACAAGACAGCTCCCAGGTTACTCCGCCTCTCCTCAGGTTTTTCTCCCCGCTTCCAGTTACTCCACCTCTCGAGCACTTGAGCTTTGATCACCAAGCCCGCCTCAAGCCTCAGGATCTTCACTAGACAGCTGCCAGGTTACTCCGCCTCTTCTTGCTTAATCCAAAGCAAGGACCTTTGGTTGTCACAGTTTAATGTAACAAACTCCAATCTGACCACAAGCTATCGTTGAAATGATGTCGATGTAGAGCAGCTTTGGTCACCTTCTGGATATGTATATGCTTAAGCTTTGTAACTCTCTCAAACACTAAGATGTGTTTTTCTCGCCTTTTTGAATATCAAGAATGATATTCCAGATTTAGCACTTGCACTTGAACGTTTAGATTAGACACTTCTTTATCTCGCTTAATTTTCAAACTTCGCTTCTTTTTCTCGGTAACTTGTTCAGCTTGTGTCTTCACGTCCTTATATGAGAGTTTTAGGAATAATTCCGTTGGAGGGAAAATTATTCCGTTTGAAATTTGTCTCCCATGCTGATCATCAGACTTGAGTATTTTCAGCATGTTCCATGGAGTGGTGGTCTTGTAACTTGAGCCTTTTGTCTTGTAGTGAATATTCTTTAATCCACTTTCTAGAGTCCATGCTCCACTTACTCTTTTTGGCAAAAGTTACTCTTTTTATATTCCCATGATCCTTGATTTAGGGAATAAGACCGACTTTGGATTGGTGCACTTTCTATCCGTTTGTTATGCAATTCTGACGTGGCATCCACTTCCGGTAGATCCCATAACGTTCTGTAGGCACCCTCTTTTATCTCCATGACATTCTTCTTCTCCAAACTTAAATTAATTTAATCCAAGCTTCCTTTTCTGCCGTTCAGCCCTATGGAGAAGTATCAGTGTATCGAGACCTGGTTTAGTATCTCGCCTGACTGATGTCTCGAATCCATGTCTCGAACTGGATTGATGTTTTGAGAGACTCTATCTCTCGAACTCTGCTTATGTCTCGAGACTTAGTTGATGTCTCGCAGACCCTTATTCCTCCAGTGTAGTCTCGTGCCTTCTTCTGATCTATCTATAGACTTACAACACGAAAACCTCTAAAATGTTCAATCAAGTTTACCTTAAGCTTAAATATTTTCCGAGTTGAGCTCAAAGTTACCCAGTTATATTTTCGCTCTTAGTTTACTTGTCGAACTTACATAGATTCCTATCTTTCGAGACTTAGGGGATTCTGATTTACATTTGGTATCATCAAAACCTATTACATTATGTTCCTAACAATTTCCCCCTTTTTGATGATGCCAACACTTATACTTACTTATATGGCTGATTTAGCAAGAAAAGAACTTTGATTTTATTTTCAGCGCATACGGTAAGTTTGACAAGTGAGCTAGTCTACTAATGCATAAAAATAATAAGAACTCACGCAACACCCCCAGCAAAAGATATGTATATATAAGCATAAGAGGAGTGTTTTACAAAGCATTAGTAGAAGAGATTACAAAAAGATAAAGAACAACAAAGAGACAGAATGCATGTAGACATCGAGAGCTTACTACTTGTTTGCCTTTCTCTTCTCGTTTATGGCTGCTCGTGTCTTGACGGGGTCTTCAGAGTTCACCTTCCCTCGATATTCTTCTGACACGTCGAGGTGAATGTAGTTGATGAAGGCTTCATTTATGAAGTTCCCTTCAATTACCCCATCTCTCCACCATTCGATGCATTCTATGGGAGTTAGGCCACTGTGAAATGATAAGTCAGTTTTGGCGAGAAGACTTACTATGATTTCATGTAGATATTCTGTGTTGTCTTCTTTGATTCCCATTCTGTAGCCTCTTATGAACTGCTCATCTTTCTTTTCCTTGGCCGTGAGTTGTTCTTGTCTCCTTTTCTTTCTCTCTTCATCTTCTTGTTTCCTTTTCTCCATTTCCAGCGTGCGCTGAACCCTTACAGCTTCTGCCCTTTTGGCTTACTCCATTTGGATACTTATTAACTTTGGGATTTTTATAGGAGGTCCAGCTGGTTCACTGCTTGCTGCCCTTTTCTTGCCTCTTCCTCCTCCCCTTTGATTTTTATTTTCCCCCTTGTTGGTATCATCACCACGGGAAAGGAGAGTAGATAATCCCTCGAAGATTGACTGGAGTTGGGCAGGCACTTGGTTCGACAGATCATCAAGTATGGCTGATAGGGATAAATCCCGGTCTCCGTTCCTATCCTCCCGGTCTCCATACGGAACGGGAATAGACGATTGTACGCTCGCCATCCCGGTCTGTTCTACCAGGTAGACCTGAGCCCGGGCCGCAGAAAGGGACCTCCGCAGGGTTTCGAACCTGAGACCTCACACCCGCACGTACAGTTCGCAAGCACGCTGGGGCGGCAGAGGGACCGGTGCATGTCCGCCACGCGTCCTGCATGCCGGAAGACTGGAAGCGCCGTCGAGCGTTGCTATAAAAAGAGCATTTAATGCAGGCAGAAGGACTTTTGGCTATTTTCTTCCAGGCAGTAGCTAAATAGACCGGGAACCTCTGACCCACTGTCACGTAGCTCGGTCTCCCTTAGGGTATTGTACTTTGTACCCGACCCACGTATAATACAGTACACATTCAGTATTTTGTTGTATCATTTTGGCGCCGTCTGTGGGGACCGAACCCACGACAACGGGGACCGGCAGGGTGCGCCCCTCTAGGACCGAGGAGAACGGGGTCGGACTAGGATCGGGCACTTCCTCCGGAAGAACGGCCAGGATGTTCGGCAGGTCGGCCTCGTCCATCGCTACCTCCAGGGCGGTCTTGACGTCGTTCTGCATCGCCCTTCGCCCGCTGTTAAAGGCCCAAGTGCCGAACTCGTACATCAGGTCTTCCCCGACCGGAGTTCGGGAGATTGCTGCGAGAACGGCTTCTCCGGTCTCTTGGCCTCGACAGATGTGGCGGGCAAGCAGGACGGGGTCGGTGAGGATCTTCTCCCCCAGATCCACGCGCTCCAAGATCCGTCTCCCGGTCTCCTCGGCCGTCTTGAGCTTGCCCTCGAGCTCCTTGATCCTCTGGTCCCGCTTGGTGAGGGACTTTTTAAGGGGCGCCACCTCTCGACGGTGGATTTCGTCCCCGTCTTTAGCCCGGGCAAAGAGATCGGTGACGGAGTGAGCCATCTGCAAGACTGCAAGTCAGCAGCTGAGGTCGACAAAACGAACGCGGTTAGAATAAGTTCACACTTACTTGGATTAGGTCGCAGGCGATGCGTTCCCCGACCAAGGCGGTCGACCACCCGCTCGTCTTCTCCGGAGGCGGGGCTGCGGCGCAGATCCTGGATAGTAGAGCTGCGGGAGGCTCATCCCCGTGCTTCATCAGCACGTCGATCACCAGAGTAGTAGACCCAGACCCATCACGGCGAGTGCGTTTCACCGGTGCGACCTCCTCGACCTCGACCTCTTTCTCCTTCCCGTGCTTGGCAGCCCGGGACTCGCCGTGGTCGCTGCTCAGGTTGGAGGGATGCGTAGCGGCCAAGGGCAGCCCGGCAGGGACCAGGGCCTCGGCGCTGAGGGCCTCGGCGCCAGGGTCCGTCGGTCTTGCAGGCCGAGCCTTCTTGGACCCAAGGCTGATTTTCTTCGCGGGGGCTGGTGGACGGGCAGAGACTGGGAAGCTCCTCATAGTGCCTGAAAACCAAAAGCACAAAAGATTAACTCCTAATCACCGGGTCACCAACCTCAGGTCTCCGACCTCAACGAACCTCGTGAACCGGCCTCCGGGAGCGGAGGCCTGACGGCTACCGTCACCACCGCCCTCTGAGGCGTGTACTTCTCCGGTAGGTCGTATCTGGGGGGCTCCAAGTTTGCCTTCTGGTACTCCTCGGGAGATCGGAAGATCTCATATTCGTACTCCTCGGCCGAGATCTTTACGGCCGCATCATCAAGGGAACGGCTCTTCTTAGGCCGCTTGTGTTCTGTCGCAAAGACCGGCCATTCTCGGTCAACCGGAAGAGGCCAAGGGTACTTGACCGACAGGACCCGATCTTTCCAGCCTCTATTGTTCTCGGGCAGGTGTAGAATCTTGCAGAAATGCTCGCGAGACTGGATGCATAGGACACCGCCCCCGTGTTTGGGTGAGAGAGCTCGGACTGAAAACAGGTAGCGGAAGAGATCCAGCGACGCGGAGAGGCCGTGACGAGCGCATATCTGGGGAAACACGCTAGGGTACAGTGGGCGTTCGGGGCGATTTGCCCAGGTAGGACCCCGTAGTACCTTAGGAAGCCCAGCAAGAAGGGGTGGAACGGGAAGGTCAGCGGGGCCTTGATGGAATCCCAGTGCATCCCGAGCCAATCCCCGATCGTCCGGTCTATGATATTCCCCAGCGATCGTCGGGTGTCGAATTTAACGACACCGGTCAGCAGGGTCGAGATCTCTTCGATCTCGCCACGCGTCAGGTGGCTGGTATGCCGCCGCAGGCCGCTATTGTCCAGGCGGATCCTGCTGGCGGCCTCTGGGGGAATGGAGTCCGCCGACAGACCGGCGAACCAGTCCCTACCGTGAACGGTAGGAACGGGTTTCCCTCGACCTGAGGGCCCTGCCTCTGTCGTAAGGGGTTCCGTAACGGGCCGGGAGTCCGCTTCATCGTCCTCGACCCTTGGGTTGTCATGAGCTCGAATAGAGCCTTCGGTTTCTCCAGAATAAGTCTCGATTGCGTTGATGTCGGAGTTGTAAGTCGAGACCGTGAACGATCCGATCTCGACTGAGCCGCCGTAGCTGTGGTAGGACAGGTTTTGGCTATCCGATCCGCTCATGGCTGCACCTAGCAAGGACAGGGAGGCGTCTTACTAAGGTCAGCCCGGGACCCGAAACCGCCTAAAACCGCAAGACAAGAATATACGCAAAGACGGGTGAAGAGAATTACCTTTTGAAGATGAGTCGGAAACACGTCGTGATCAATGATTTTTCAGCTCGGAAAACCTTGATGGCTCGGGAAGCTCTCGTTTAAGTTTCTCCGTAGAAAAGAGAAAGGGCGTAGAAACGAGGCTTTTATAGTGAGCGGAGTGAGAAGGCCGACGCTTCAGTTCCCGCGGCCTAGACCTAGCCTAGGCCCAAATTCCGAGGATCACGGGAGCACGACACGCAGGTGCTAGGGCTGACGCGCGCTGACGTCGCTCGTCAGACAGTCAAGCGGAGTAACCCGAGACCGGTAAGACAGCCCGGACTTTTTCCTCCTGAGGTCGTAAAAGACCGGACTGGAGGGCTAGTTGATAGGGATAAATCCCGGTCTCCGTTCCTATCCTCCCGGTCTCCATACGGAACGGGAATAGACGATTGTACGCTCGCCATCTCGGTCTGTTCTACCAGGTAGACCCGAGCCCGGGCCGCAGAAAGGGACCTCCGCAGGGTTTCGAACCTGAGACCTCACACCCGCACGTACAGTTCGCAAGCACGCTGGGGCGGCTGAGGGACCGGTGCATGTCCGCCACGCGTCCTGCATGCCGGAAGACCGGAAGCGTCGTCGAGCGTTGCTATAAAAAGAGCATTTAATGCAAACAGAAGGACTTTTGGCTATTTTCTTCCAGGCAGTAGCTAAATAGACCGGGAACCTCTGACCCACTGTCACGTAGCTCGGTCTCCCTTAGGGTATTGTACTTTGTACCCAACCCACGTATAATACAGTACACATTCAGTATTTTGCTGTATCATTGGCTTTTATCTCGTCCTGTCGAAGCTCGCTGGAGTTTTGATAGGCTCGAAACTCTGCTCGTAGCTCAGCTATTTCAACTCTCACATTTTCAGCCTCTGATCGAGCTACAGCAGCCTTCCGCGCTGCATCCTCAGCCCATACTGCCTGTTCGAGACGTTCTTCGTGGCGAGCTTGAGAAGCACTTGTGCCAGCCACGGGCATTGCATTGTTTCGAACTACGGCCAGTATGCGCTCGACTTGAGCCATCTTCTGAGTTTGGTCAGCAATGAATTGACGCACCTCGCCAATGAAAACTCTTTCGGCCTGTGTACCAAAGTCAGAAGAAGAAGGAGAATCAGAAGTACCTTTCATCGGAGGGGACTTGGGTGCTTCCAGATTTCCACCCATGACTTGCATCTGCGAGTCCACCTCTCGAACATGCCTCTGAGGTTCAGCAGGAACACTGGGATCAGAGCTTGAAGGTAGCTCCATGTCAGGCGCTTCCCGGTTTCCACCTGAGGGATGGATCACTTCTTGCTCTTCACCTCTCGAACCTGGAGCCTCAGCTTCAGCAGCTGATGGGATCGGATCAACAAGAGAAGGTTCTTCTGTATTGGATGCTTCCCGGTTTCCATCCAAAGGAACTTCCTCCTCAGCTTCACCTCTCGAACCAGTGCTGGGAACTTGGTCATCTGCTGGTGGATTTGGAGATGAAGGATCGACAAGTGCTTCCTGGTTTCCACCTTCGACAGTCACATCAGTCTCCTCAACACTTCTCGAACCAGCAGGACTTGTGTTATTCTGCTCTCGTTGCTCAGTTGGTTGCACCTCAGTCTGCTCAGGAGAGTCAGGGATCTCTATTGGTTCAGGAGCAACTGGTGCACTCCATCTTGCTCTATCAACCATCCTGGCTGCAAAGGTTGATGCATCGTCTTCAGGCAGCAGGAATGGTGATGGTAATTCCATATCGATGGGAAAGCCTGGGAGTTGGAGCAACGGAATTTCACCCTCTCGAACTATTTGAGCTTCATCTTCATCTGTCGAGGGTGTGGGCTCAGGTGGTGGCAGTGGTTGATCTGAGTTTGGAGCCACTTCTTGCGCTTTAGAGGTCTCGAACTCATCTCTCGAAGCATCTCCCTGAGAACCTAGAGCAGAATCTTCAACTTGGGACAGAGGTATTGTGGCTGTTGCGATGGGATTTTCAGTGCTATCTTTTGCAACACCAGAGGTTTCTCCTGGACCTCTCGTCACCTCTACTTGATGTCCCAAGGATAGAGCAGTGGCAAGCCTAATTTCCTCTCGAAAATGAGCTTCAGCTGTAGGATCCATATCAGGCTCGTCTTCCTCTTCTTGTGCATCATCAGCTATGCCCTTTCCTTTGTCAGATCGACCAAGATTTCTCCTAGTCACATTCATCTCATGGGCAATATTTAGCAATTCATTGGCTGGGATTTCTGTAAGATTCAACCAGTTTAGTGCAAAGTCTTCCTCAGCCACCATGCTTGCTGCTCTCAAGATCAGTTGATCAATCGGACCTGTTCTCCATTCAATCCATCGAAGTACTCTGGAGAAGTCATCCAAGGTGGGCACATCGTCAGCAATTTGATTCCACTGAGAGTTGACTTCGGCATCTGACCTATCTGATCCAGCAGACACGATCTCTGTTGGTGATGCACAACCCACTGCTTGTCTACTTATCTCTCGATGACCATCCGAGAGATCGCTGATCAGCCCAACATCTGCTAAAGCCTTTGCAATGGCTCTCTCAACTCGTGCAGACTCCATGGGTGTTAGTACCACATTTTCAGCACTTTGCACTGGGTCCCTGACCACAGTGCTCTGATCATCATCAGCTTCTTGAACTGATACACTAGCACCAGCTGCTGGAATATCCATCTCTCGAACCACCTCTCGTGGTTCCTCTGTTTCTGCCTGCACTGGATCACTAATCCCAGTGCCTTCAACCTCTCGAACCTCCTCTCGAGGTCCAACCTCAGATTCATCAGCACCCTCAGCACCATCATCATCAACATTTAAATCAACAAACAATGCTCCAGACAGAGACCTGGTAGGGGGCACTCTCTCAATCTCAGCGGCCAGTGTAGCCTGAGATTCCCCCTGGGCTTGTGCCCTGTCCTCGAATGGTACTTGAATCATCAACGGTGCTACCTCTCGAATCTGACTAACAGAAACATTTTTGGCCCTCTTGGCCCTCTTTGGCAGTTGAACCCTTTTAATCAAATTACCCAAGGGTTCATCATCAGAGTTAACACTCTCAGTTTGGGCTTTCCTTTTGCCCTTAGCTCTCGGCTTTGAGGGAGACGGTGCATCCTTAGCAATTTTACCCTTCGGAGCTTGAGATTTCGTCCTACCCATATAGGTATTTCGATTAATCTCTCGCCCTTCCCTCAACTGTAAGCCCTTCAAACGTAAAATACTTTGAACAACAAAACCAAAACCAACCTTTTTACTGATCAACTGGTTGGCATTCGAAACTGAGCTTTGTACTTGCTGAAGTAGGGAGTTGAAGATGATCTGTGCCCAGTCCATTTTGGTGTTGTTCCAGATGGCATGGAGGATTTTGAGGATGTCCAGATTGATCTCGTCGGTTCCGGACACCTTGCCGAGGATGAACTTCATGATTAGGTCGGCAGCCAGAGCAAACCTCTCCTTGAGATGGAACTTGCGGAGGGCAGAGGATGCTCTTGGTGGTGCAGTCTCCAATCGGATTTTATCCCAGAAAGCTTGTTTGTCCAAATCATAATCCGAGAGGTGCTGGACTGCTTCCTCCGTCGCCTGAAAGTCGAATGCTGCCCGGAGGTCACCCACCGATGTCGTAATGTGGATTTCATTGACGCTGCTCTCGATTGCGCCCTTCGTGACCTTAGCATTCGCGAACCATTCGGTGTAGTCCAATTCGTGGATGGTTCGATAATCATGCGTCATGTATTTGAGAAGTCCTGCCTTCTCGAACTTCTTCAGGACCTTCTCTGCTATCGTTGGGTTCGCCGAGTGCGTAATGAACCCATTTTTGTCAAGGATGCTTCCCGCCTTGACTTGCTTGATCTGAGTGCGAATGTGACACACCTCCTTCTGGTATGCGTCGGTAGATGAGGTTGAAGATGATGATTCGGACGCCATTGTTGAAGGATTAAGGTTTTGGAGGGAATGTGTACAGTATGTCGATTTTGGGAAAATTTTGGGTATTCGGTTTGAGCTTGAATCCGGGTAAAGATGATGGGTAAGGCTTTTATAGTGTCCGGATTTGGGTCGGATATCTGGGTAGGGTTGAGAATTTGGGTCGGATTGAGATCCGGCTTATTTTAAAATAAGCATAAGGTCAGAAATACCCTTTTGTAACGGTTATGCATATAGGATGTATTAAGGGTATTTTTGGGATTATAAGTGACGGTTTTGAGTGGGTGTTTAAAAGGATAAAACATTTATAAGCATGCTCCCACTATCCGAGATAGAGACCTTAAAACGTGGGAAACCGTCAGTAACTGATGACCACGTGGTTGTCATTGAGTTCCAAAATGGCCGTTCCACTTATATCCGTTGGTGCATCAGTTTTACCTCTCGAAGGTAAACTCTCGACTCGTTAGTTTAAGGATCTTCCCCCTGAGTGATTGATCCCTAAACCTCCTTATACCTCCATTTAAGCCTTCCTTTGGTTAAGGATCTTCCCCCTGAGTGATTGATCCCTAACCCTCCTTATTCCTCCATTCAGAGATATACAAAAAGTCAGTTTGTTATCTTTCGAAGTGAACTCTCGAACTACCCTTCTTCAAGACATAACGTTTTAGCTTAAACTGACATAGTATCTCTCGAATAACCTTTCGAACACAGATTGCTATAGAAGACACAAGATTGATTCATTCAAAAGATGTCACTTAGAACATTTCCTTAAGTTCATTTAGTGATTCCAGAAACATTACATAAGAATCAATATCCTATTAGATTCCATAGAAACTTTTGTTTGGCATTGGAGAGCCAAATAGGAATCTATTTTAGAACAAGAACTAGCCATCTACATCCTATTTAGTCTGAGTAACAGAACTAGAGGTGGCTAATTCTTCTTGTTCTTCTCTACCTCTCCGTTGCTGCACTCCTCAGAGGCTCCTTCTCCCTTTCCCTGGGTTCTCCATTTGGTTGAAGAAGGTCCTTTTCCAGAATGTGCAGCGGTGGGAGTCCTGCTTGTGCAAGAATCTTCTCCCAACTCCAATATCCCATCATTGTGGATCTCCACGCATTTGGGGATCCATTCACCTTGGATAGGAATAGGATGCTTGCTTATGCCTTTGCTTGGATTATCAGGAAGTTCCGCAATCTGTTCACCCGTCGTTAGATCTGGATAGTTTTCTCCTTGAAAGTCTTTGGACTTTGTTGCTGATTTCCTTCCCTTATAAAAGAACGGTACATCGTCTTTTCCTTTCTTCTTCTCCATGAAGAAGTCGATGACATAAACTAATGAGAGAACCCCTCTATTTATAGCCCAAAAAGATAGAAACTGTAGATTCACGGGAGGCTACTTTGAATGACCATTCAATGCTGTGTAACTCCAAAGCTGCCATAAAGTTGATGAAACGCTCCTCACATGCGAAACAGTGCATGGAACTTAATACAAGGAGATAAGATTTGACCATTCAACTCAGCTCTATCATTCCCAATTCTAACCTTAGTTGGGAGAATCTATTTTCACACAAAGCTTTTGTGAAAATATCTGCTAGTTGCTCCTCCGTTGCAACATATTCCAACGTGATATCCTTTTTCTCAACATGATCCTGGATAAAGTGATACTTTATATCAATGTGCTTTGTCCTTGAATGTAACACAGGATTCTGAGTGATAGCAATAGCACTTGTGTTGTCACACATAATTTTCACTTCCTTACATTCAACCCCATAATCCAATAATTGTTGCTTCATCCATAAAATCTGAGCACAACAACTTCCAGCTGCTACATATTCTGCCTCAGCGGTGCTTGTAGCTATCGAATGCTGTTTCTTGCTAAACCATGAGACAAGTCTCCCTCCTAGAAA
>CP025656.1:4787825-4798406 GCA_003576665.1 Ipomoea trifida
TTTCCTTATTCTTGGACTCTAAATTGGATGAGATGTGAGTGTCTTTGGTCTGATTTTGTATTCTGGAAATTGGGTTTGTTCATGTCTGCTTTGCATTCTGGAATCTGGGATTTGGGGTTGGCCTTGCGGAAGACCCGAACGGTATAATGTAACCCGCTAGGGCGATCCGCAAGGTGGCAACGGATGGCTTGGGCGGAGGGGAGTAGCCCGCTGAGGGAGTCCGGCTTCTCCTTGCGGAGGAGGTCGGCGGAGGACAGGGTTCCGTGAGCTTGTTCCGTTAGTTCACTGGGAAATGGTTTCCAGAGGGCAACTTTCTGCTATTGTTGTCTGTTGTTGGTCCCTTGTTTCAGATCATTGTTGGATTGTTTTGTTGGGTATTTCACCATGTATTTGGAGTACTTATTCATGTCATTCATTGAGTATTCGATGCCTTAGTTTGGAGTATTGATTCATGCTTTTAGTTTCCACTTTTGGTGTCCTTGATCTATTGATCCTTTGATTCATAATCTGGGAGTTGGTTGGTGTTCATGTTTGATATGAACCCACGTCTTGGTTGGTTGAGTTGGTGTTGGAGTATGGTTGTGGTGGTGGACCATTGTGTTACTATGGTGGACTATTGTGCTCTTATTGTGGACTATTGGTTACTATTGGTTGTGGACTATTGTGTTACTATTGTGCTCCTATTGTGGACTATTGGGTTACTATTGGTTGTGCTACTATTGTGTTACTATTGGGTTCGCTACCCCTGTGATTGGGTTGATTACCCCTGTGGTTACTATTGGTTACTATTGGACTTCGGTCCCTGTGAGTGGGACTCATCACCCCGTCTGACTCGTGACTATTGACTTCTGACTTGTGGTGTGACTTGGTTTGATGGTTGGCTCGGTTTGGTTGGGAGGTTGGTGTTGGGATGTCCTTCTTTGTTGGTTCTTATGAGTTCTTTGGATTGTTCGGTTGATACCTTGTCATTCTCTTGAGTTTGGATGTTCCCTGTTGGATTGTGTTCAGTTGGTATCTCATTTATGACTCGTTATACATTATGCTTTCGTTATTGGTTATTGGCTTGTGATTCGTTCAGTTTATCCTTGTTGAGTATCGATTTGCACTGTTGTACAGTTCGTTGGTGTTTATATTCTATATGGGTGGGTAAACCTATTTACAAGCTTATGTATATCTATATCTCCTTGCGGGTGTGAATGGTGGTTGCTTAGCATTCTTTTGCTAATGGTTCTTTGCGTGTTTTCCAGGTATGGAGTAGTTACATCGCGAGCGCGCTAGAGCTTTCCTATGAGGATGTTTAGCCTTAGTCAGTTCTGTTTAGACTTGGTTTGTTGGCCTGTGAGCCGTGAGACATTATGACACTCTTGTTTAGTACTTTGGGTATTTCTTGTTGGATAGTTATGGATCATGTTTGAGGATTATTATTCCGGTTTTATGATATGACTGTTTAGTTTGTTTCATGTTTAGCCTGTGCATCTAGGCTATGTTTATACCTAGGTGTGGCATGACGCCCTTAAGTTTAAATTGCTTCCGCTATGTTTGGTTTGTTGGTTGAGATTGGCAGCTTTTATGTTAAGTCTTTAGCTATCTCAGCCTGTGTGAGGTTGGGGGTGTCACAATCCACTTCCGGTAGATCCCATAACGTTCTGTAGGCACCCTCTTTTATCTCCATGACATTCTTCTTCTCCAAACTTAAATTAATTTAATCCAAGCTTCCTTTTCTGCCGTTCAGCCCTATGGAGAAGTATCAGTGTATCAAGACCTGGTTTAGTATCTCGCCTGACTGATGTCTCGAATCCATGTCTCGAACTGGATTGATGTTTTGAGAGACTCTATCTCTCGAACTCTGCTTATGTCTCGAGACTTAGTTGATGTCTCGCAGACCCTTATTCCTCCAGTGTAGTCTCGTGCCTTCTTCTGATCTATCTATAGACTTACAACACGAAAACCTCTAAAATGTTCCATCAAGTTTACCTTAAGCTTAAATATTTTCCGAGTTGAGCTCAAAGTTACCCGGTTATATTTTCGCTCTTAGTTTACTTGTCGAACTTACATAGATTCCTATCTTTCGAGACTTAGGGGATTCTGATTTACATTTGGTATCATCAAAACCTATTACATTATGTTCCTAACATTTGTCATTGTAATTATTGAACTCTATTGAATACAGATATACAGTTCTCATCATCTTAAAGTGTATAATTTAAATTTATTCTAAATTAAAAGAAAAATTGGCTTAGAAGAAGTTCTCTCAAATATTAATTATAAAGAACCGGACCAAACCCTAATGCTGCCTCCCTTTTCTCTCTAAAACAAAACGCCTTTCTCTACTGCTCAACTTTGGCTTCCACCGCCAGCCTCCGGCCGGAGCTTTAATGAAGCTTTGAGCCGGCGCTTTTGGTCACCTTTCATGTTTGCTCTCGCTCTTCTTCCGCCCCGACCACCGTCGCAGTTCCGTCCGCCTCCGACCACCGCCACAGATCTTCTTCTTTCGTTTTCTCTCCCTTTGAATAAAATAATAGTAAGTAGGTATTGGGGCTTGTGTTGGTAGTCTTGAACTCCCAACCCTACTTTGACTTTACCCATTTTTTTCTCTATTATTGTGTTTTCCCGTCGTTAATTTCACGAGCATTTTTCCTCTCGTTACTTTCACGAGCTTTTCATTTTCATTAGCATAAATCGTTTAGTTTGGTTTCGACAAGTGTACTGTTGATCTTATCCTTGGCGGGCAAAAAAGAATTATGACGAAGACCCAGATCTTTGAAGAACACTAGTACAGAATTGACTTTCTGCGTCCGGAGTAATGGACTATCTGCGTCCGGAGTACCCCGGACGCATATGCCGGAGACGCAGCTGCCTTCGATTATCTGCGTCCGGGGTTACCCCGGACGCAGATAGATACTAGCTGCGTCCGGAACTGGGCAGTTCCGGACGCAGCTTATTTTATTTTTTTTTAATTATATACCAGCTGCGTCCGGAACTACCCAGTTCCGGACGCAGCTGATTTTTGTTTTTTTTTAATAAATATTAACTGCGTCCGGAACTGCCCAGTTCCGGACGCAGTTGATTTTTTTTTTTTTAAATTTTTAATATGCTCTTTATTTACTGTGCACCCCAACATTGATCCTGTAGCAATTACAATATAATTCCTGTCCAGTTCTCACACACATACACATCAAAACATACCAACTTCAACATCTATCCAACAAGTTCACAAATCTCAAACCACAACAATATAATCAAACCACACCACATACATCAAAACCATACACCAAACATCAAACCACACCACATCAAACCAACCTATCCAACACTTCAACACTTCAAAGCTACTTCAAAGTTTTCAAAAATTCAACAATAAATCTACTTCAACACTAGCTACTTCAAATCTAAATATTTCTCACCAATTTAAAGTAAAACTAAGTTACCAAAATACTTAACACATACCAAATAAAACATAATAAGTAAACACATAATGTTAATAGTAAACACATAATTTTAACACATACCAAATACTTAACACATACATTATTACAATTTTATAAAACATAACACATTTGTCATTACATCATTACAACACTTTACCTACACAAAATGTCATAAGCATTCTTCACAAAAGTATTTAGCCCAAATTTCACGAATTTCATTGATTTGATTCTCCGTGTAGGACTTTGACCCGCAAATGCCTACAAAAATTTTGAAATTATCAAATTATTAGTTTTAACATTAATAAAATATAATTTAAAATTCTTTAGTTTTATTACATTTTACTTACCGATGCTAAATCTTCATACTCGTAGTATTGAGTGCATATCTCAAACATATATCGCAAGACATAATATCCGCACTCCACACTACCGGGTTGTGTAGGACACTACAAATTATAAATTTTGATGTATATATATTAGAAAGTTAAACAATAAAACATTACTAATAACATTATAAAATACATAAAACAATTTTGATAGATACCTTAATTTCCCTCCATTTTAACAAATTTCTAGCTCTTTGTCCTTTCAAATTTGTTGCCGACCGAAATGCCCTATAATATACTCTCATAAGGTGAATTGAAAAGAATAATAATAGTTAATAATAATAAATAAATATTATTAGGAGTTACTTACACACTCAATGGAGCCTTAATCTGTAGATCGCGGTTACATGGCAGTGGGTCTAATACATAGACCACATATGATTTCAAGCAAATGACCAAAAGCATCCAATGACTTCTACATTATTTAAAAACAAAATGTTAACGCAATTCACAAATAAGTCAATTAATTTATATAAATAGCAAAGAATATAAATTTAGTTTTCTTACTCTTGATGGTATGGAGCCAAAATAAATCTACGGTCCTTCTCTTTCTCAATCGCATGCATGACATAAGAAACGACCGCGTTGTAATTATGCTTGAGACTGTCTTGTGAAATCTTCCTTGGGCATACGAATCCAATTGATGACACTCCAATTTTCTTGCATAGCCGATAAAGACATCTAAAATGTAAATAATTAGTAAATCAAATGATAAAAGATAAACGACTAAAGACAAAAAAAAAAATACTTACACTATAAAGGCTTGTATTATGGACACATCGAGCCATTGCATTGTCAGCAAGTCTTTAATGTCGTCAAACATCACGACACCAGACTTATTTGAATGATGGAATATGTCGAACACCTCCTCTACCTCCATCTCAACATAGTCCAAATCAGCTGGCAAGTGACGTAGATATGAAACCATCTTCTTGGATTCATCTCCCAATTGCTCCAACACATCTTCAGACACAATCGGGGGTTGTAACTCAATGGCATATTGATCATCACTTTGAAAATTCCTCAAATTTTGAGCTTTTGGAATTTCCTACGTGCCAAGAAAATTTAAAAGATTAACAACAATTAGAAGAATATGAAATTGAACAAGATATTAAAGATATTCAATATTACCTGAAACTCGTTCACTGGATCAACAGACTGACAACTACTCCAACGCGGTGTGCCTACCCCTGGACTAGCTTGTGCATTCTTCATAACAGATTGAAGCAGTTGAGAGTGCATATCCTTAAACTTTTGCTCCATTTCTTCCATTGTTTCTCTTCTTATTTTCTCAGCCAATTTATCATACAGATTTTTCTCCATAGCCTCAAGATCAACCGCTGAAACACCCCAGATGATTTCCCACGGCTAGGCATACCAAACACACTCCGAATCTTGCTATGCACTCCAACACCTCTCACATAGCCACCGTGCTCATTGGTGCCCAGAGCTGCTGATAATATATCATTTTGACGGGATGGTTGGAATGATCCTTGAGACATCTCTTCACCCTTCTCGATCTATTGCAACACAAGAAGATTGTTAACATTCTCATTAATAATATATATATATATATATTTATATTTAAAGTATTTGTATTACTTACAATTTTACCAAACACTTCCATTGTTTTTTCGTTGGGAATGTAATAACTTCCATCTTCGGATTTCTTAGACCTGGCTCGAACCCAATCCAAGCTACGATCATTTGCTCCTATTTTCGATGTAATAGAAGCGCAAGAAGATTGTGAAGACAATGGGTCAGACAACATCCACTCAGACTGCTTTCCAATATAACCTCTGGACCCTAAGTAGTGGGGATGCTCATTTCGAGCTTGCAACTCCCTGTACTTCTGACTTTTGGCCTAAATATAATTTGGTTTTAAATAATAGCATGTTA
Source organism: Ipomoea trifida (assembly GCA_003576665.1). Taxonomy (NCBI): domain Eukaryota; kingdom Viridiplantae; phylum Streptophyta; class Magnoliopsida; order Solanales; family Convolvulaceae; genus Ipomoea; species Ipomoea trifida. Next base: position 4,793,539 of record CP025656.1, read on the forward strand.
ATAGTAACAAAGCATTAAAACTAATAAAACATGAGTATTAAGTTTACCTTGAACTCCTCAGTAGTATGACTTTCATGAAATTGGATCCATTTTTCTTCATCCAAGAAAGCATATAACCCAGTGGGAGAGTCATACTTATGATGCTTTTTGTTGATGAAGTCCCGCACCAACCTTGTCTTGAAATCTTTCCAACGCAACCCCGCAATCCTCACAATATTTTTCTTTAGCTCTTCATCGTCTGGGATATTAAACTCTTTCTGTGAATTTAGAGACAACAAAAAAGCAAGCAATTAGATTTTTTCATATATATATATATATATATATATATATAAAAGTAATGATCGATATATCAATTAAATAAAGTTAATGCTTATTACATTAAGAGCATGCCAAATTTGTTCTTTAACTTTCTGGGGGACGTGAGGCCAATCTGTGATATTAATATCCACATGATGGCGAACCAAACTGCCCAGGTAGTTTGAGAATTCCTTTGCATTTTCGCCAAGAGGCCTACGGACGAATCGAACTCAATCTCAAAAAGTCCATCAACTGGCTTTTTCTTTTCATTTTCTGACCAACTGTAGGTCCTCTTGTTCTGACAGGCTTTGTGGGCTTTGTGGGCTGTGTGGGCTCTGTGGGCTCTGTAGGGTCGGCCATGGATATTTATATACCTGCACATTCATAAGATAACAAAATTATTAGAAATTATATGGTATAACATATATATATATATATATATATATATATATATATATATAAAACAAATAAGATTAGCATCCATTTTAGAAATTATACATTTTAGAATTATACTATAGGATGGTCAACCCACAATCCTTCTCCATGATCAGTACGCATGTAACTGGTATCAATGTTATCTTCACCTAAAGCCACAGATTGAATACCAATAGAAAATGGTGGGATTTCATCAAAGTGGTCATATTCTTCTTCATCCTCAACATCACCAACACCAACAATACTTCTTTTCCCTTGCAAGACAATTGACCACTTACTATCAATTGGATCAGAAACATAGAAGACTTGTTTAGCTTGAGATGCAAGTATAAACGGTTCATCACGATATCCCATTCGACCAAGATCAACTAAGGTAAAACTCATGTCATCTACTCGGACACCCCGTCTGTTATCAACCCAAGAACATCGGAATAGAGGAATCTTAAACACCTTATAATCAAGTTCCCAAATTTCTTCAATGACTCCATAGTATGACAAAGCAGCATCTACCGGGTTAGTATCTTTAGCACTAGAATAGTCTCTTGATAGTGCTACTAATGTCACTCCACTGTTTTTGCACCACACTTTTTTCATCTCGAGATTTTGTGTAAAACGTATACCCATTAATATCATATCCTTCATAAGAGTCCACAAGAACACTAGGGCCCCATGCTAACCATCGAATGGTTTCACTGATATTATCGGACACTTGAGATAAATCTTTGAACACTGTATCTTTGAACCAGTTGATAAAAGTGTTATTGTGTTCATTTGTTATCCATCTTTCACCCTTAGAAGGATTTTGTTTCCTCAGAATAGACATGTGTTGATCCAAGTATGGATGAACCTCAGAAAGGTGCTCTAGTACGAGATGATGAGCCTGATTTCGCATTTTTGCATTTGTAGAATAGTTTTATACCCAATGGTACCTTTTCCTGTGAGTCTTCCTTCATGACGTGATTTAGAAACACCAATCGACTCAACATTAGACAAATAATCATTACAAAAATCAATAACTTCTTCAGCGCCATAAGCTTCAATTATACTCCCTTCTGGCCGGTATCGATTTCTCACATATCCTTTCAAAATTCCCATGTATCTCTCAATGGATACATATACCTTAAAAATATAGGACCACACATTTTAATTTCCCACACCAAGTGAACTGTTAAATGCACCATAACATCAAAAAATATGGGGGAAATACATTTCAAATTGGCATAAAGTTACTATCACATCAGCTTGCAACGAATCTAACACTTCTGGATCAACAACTTTACTGCTAATGGCATTGAAAAAGTAACAAAGCTTGGTAATTGTTTGTCTAACATGGTTTGGTAATATGCCTCTAATAGCAACAGGTAACATATGTTGCATTAACACATGGCAATCATGAGATTTCATACCAACCAATTTAAGGTCCTTCATTGAAACAAGTTTTTTAATATTTGATTTACTTGAATTTTTTATAATTACTTAGCTTCTAATTATTTATTGGACACTTTATTGTAAAATTTAAAATACTACCAACTAAAACTAACTAAATGCCCCTAAAATTTAAATACTAATTAAAACTAACTATTTACTTATATACTTTGTTAAAATACTAATTAAAACTAACTAAATAATTTATAATTTAGAATACTAATTAAAACTAACTATTTACTTATATACTTTGTTAAAATACTAATTAAAACTAACTAAATAATTTAAAATATATTATTGAACTATTGGACACTTTATTGTAAAATTTAAAATACTACCAAAAACTAATTACAAATTTATTGGACACTTTGATAGTTTTGGTTATATACTTATTGAGTATTATTTGATTTACTTGAATTTTTTTATAGTTACTTAGCTTCTTATTATTTATTGTACACTTTATTGTGAACTTTAAAATACTACCAACTAAAACTAACTAAATAATTTAAAATTTAAATTACTAATTAAAACTAACTATTTACTTATATACTTTGTTAAAATACTAATTAAAACTAACTAAATAATTTATAATTTAAAATACTAATTAAAACTAACTATTTACTTATATACTTTGTTAAAATACTAATTAAAACTAACTAAATAATTTAAAATATATTATTGAACATTCAAACACATAATAGCAAGTATATGGATATAAATAACACACAATTTTATTAATTCAACAACATCACAATATTAATACTAAACATATACAATAATACATAATAATTAATCAAAATTAAATTTAGAATAATAAATAACAAATAACAAATAACAAAAATAAAATAAATAAAATAAAATAAAAAACTTTGTTATCCATACATGTGCATTTCATGTTTCCATACTAAAACTTTGCACACTAAAACTTTGCACACTTATCCTAAAACCCAACCTTTTATTTTTCCAACAATACACAATTTTTTAATTCAACTATCACAATATCAATATTTAAATTTGTTAGGATATATGTATTAAATTTAGCTACTTAAAACTTTTATATATAAATAACACATAAAACATAATATACAAAAATTTCAAAAATATGTTAATATTAATTCAGAATAATTAATATTTAACATATACAATAATACACAATAATTAATCAAAATTCAATTTAACAATAATAAATATTTATTATGTATAAAACAAATAAATAAATAAATAAATAAATAAAAAACCGAAGAAGCGTACCTGTGCACAGCGGCGACGACCGGTGGAGGCAGCGGCGACGCGTAGGGAGGCGACCGCGGTGGAGGGGGAGGCGACGGCGGTGGAGCGGGGAGGCGACCGGTGTAGCGGGGGAGGCGACGGTGTGCGGCGTTTGCGTTGGCGGCGAGGAGTGGAGGGCAGCGGCGGTGGTGGCGTGTGGAGAACAGCGGCGGCGGTGGCTGTGAGGCAACGGCGGTGGCGTCGGCGGCTGTGGAGGGTGACGACCGGTGTGGAGTCGGCGGCGGCGCGGCGGCTGTGGAGCGATGGATCGGAGGGGATGTGTGAGCGATGAGGGTTGCGATGCGCTGTCGATTCAGATCTGCCCTTTTATATTTAAAAAAAAAAAAGAAATTAAAGACGAGCTGCGTCCGAAGTTAGAACTTCGGACGCAGCTCCGTTTTATTTAAAAAAAAAAAGAAATTAAAGGGTAGCTGCGTCCGAAGTAAGACCTTCGGACGCAGCTACGTGTCAGCTACGTGACCTGCTGCGTCCGAAGTTCGCACTTCGGACGCAGCAGGTCTTTTTTTAAAAAAAAAAAAAAAAAGACGACAATTTAATTACAAAAATGCCACCGCGCCGCTTCGTGCGTCCGGAGTTTGAACTCCGGACGCAGCTGGTCCCAAATTTATACTCAATTCTGTACTAGTGGAAGCTTTAAACTCCCTGAAGGAACATAGCTTCATAGTTATGAAACAGTCTTGCGATTCAAGTTTTCTATAACATAGTTAGAAAAGTTGTTTCTATGTCTGACTAAGGAATGGTTTACCATTTCATTGATCATTGATGTAAACGTTTTATGTTATGAATTAATGGAATAGCTATGTTTATCTTCAAAAAAAAATTGGCTTAACATTAATAAATAAATAAAAAAGGTTTTTATTTATTTTCTAACGGCTTAAATGGCGTTGGGATGAAATGGCCAAGTTGGTATGATCATGTAATTTTTTATTTTTTTTTGAAAACAATGATCATGTAATTAGATTATGGTTCTAATTACAAGTGGACCTTTAAGGCTTTTATATTAGCCATTAAATCCATAATATTTCAAAAAATAATACTTTATCACGCTTCAATGCAATTCTAATGTCAAATAATTGTTATTTTTGTTTGAAAATTTTCACTTTTAATCAATCAATTATTTTTATTTTTTTTTGGTATAACCCGCGAGGTGTTCCGGGTCTTTCTCCGTCCATTTAACGGTTTGAGTCTACCCGATTAATCTCCGCTCGCCAAGAGGCACAAGAGCTGACCCAATTAAAGGAAAATTGTCTCTTTTAAACAATCAATTATGATCATATATAATATATATTTAGTCATTTAACTATTTTCTATACAAATTTATTCTTTCCATTTTGAGCTAAATTTAGTGGTGAATTTAATCATTGATATTATATTAGGGTTTGGTGCTTCATTGAAAACCTAAGAATTAAATTTTCGCTTCC
>CP025656.1:4802852-4874054 GCA_003576665.1 Ipomoea trifida
CTCAAATATTAATTATAAAGAACCGGACCAAACCCTAATGCTGCCTCCCTTTTCTCTCTAAAACAAAACGCCTTTCTCTACTGCTCAACTTTGGCTTCCACCGCCAGCCTCCGGCTGGAGCTTTAATGAAGCTTTGAGCCGGCGCTTTTGGTCACCTTTCATGTTTGCTCTCGCTCTTCTTCCGCCCCGACCACCGTCGCAGTTCCGTCCGCCTCCGACCACCGCCACAGATCTTCTTCTTTCGTTTTCCTCCCTTTGAATAAAATAATAGTAAGTAGTATTGGGGCTTGTGTTGGTAGTCTTGAACTCCCAACCCTACTTTGACTTTACCCATTTTTTCTCTATTATTGTGTTTTCCCGTCGTTAATTTCACGAGCATTTTTCCTCTCGTTACTTTCACGAGCTTTTCATTTTCATTAGCATAAATCGTTTAGTTTGGTTTCGACAAGTGTACTGTTGATCTTATCCTTGGCGGGCAAAAAAGAATTATGACGAAGACCCAGATCTTTGAAGAACACTAGTACAGAATTGACTTTCTGCGTCCGGAGTAATGGACTATCTGCGTCCGGAGTACCCCGGACGCATATGCCGGAGACGCAGCTGCCTTCGATTATCTGCGTCCGGGGTTACCCCGGACGCAGATAGATACTAGCTGCGTCCGGAACTGGGCAGTTCCGGACGCAGCTTTATTTATTTTTTTTTTAATTATATACCAGCTGCGTCCGGAACTACCCAGTTCCGGACGCAGCTGATTTTTGTTTTTTTTTAATAAATATTAACTGCGTCCGGAACTGCCCAGTTCCGGACGCAGTTGATTTTTTTTTTTTTTAATTTTTAATATGCTCTTTATTTACTGTGCACCCCAACATTGATCCTGTAGCAATTACAATATAATTCCTGTCCAGTTCTCACACACATACACATCAAAACATACCAACTTCAACATCTATCCAACAAGTTCACAAATCTCAAACCACAACAATATAATCAAACCACACCACATACATCAAAACCATACACCAAACATCAAACCACACCACATCAAACCAACCTATCCAACACTTCAACACTTCAAAGCTACTTCAAAGTTTTCAAAAATTCAACAATAAATCTACTTCAACACTAGCTACTTCAAATCTAAATATTTCTCACCAATTTAAAGTAAAACTAAGTTACCAAAATACTTAACACATACCAAATAAAACATAATAAGTAAACACATAATGTTAATAGTAAACACATAATTTTAACACATACCAAATACTTAACACATACATTATTACAATTTTATAAAACATAACACATTTGTCATTACATCATTACAACACTTTACCTACACAAAATGTCATAAGCATTCTTCACAAAAGTATTTAGCCCAAATTTCACGAATTTCATTGATTTGATTCTCCGTGTAAGACTTTGACCCCGCAAATGCCTACAAAAATTTTGAAATTATCAAATTATTAGTTTTAACATTAATAAAATATAATTTAAAATTCTTTAGTTTTATTACATTTTACTTACCGATGCTAAATCTTCATACTCGTAGTATTGAGTGCATATCTCAAACATATATCGCAAGACATAATATCCGCACTCCACACTACCGGGTTGTGTAGGACACTACAAATTATAAATTTTGATGTATATATATTAGAAAGTTAAACAATAAAACATTACTAATAACATTATAAAATACATAAAACAATTTTGATAGATACCTTAATTTCCCTCCATTTTAACAAATTTCTAGCTCTTTGTCCTTTCAAATTTGTTGCCGACCGAAATGCCCTATAATATACTCTCATAAGGTGAATTGAAAAGAATAATAATAGTTAATAATAATAAATAAATATTATTAGGAGTTACTTACACACTCAATGGAGCCTTAATCTGTAGATCGCGGTTACATGGCAGTGGGTCTAATACATAGACCACATATGATTTCAAGCAAATGACCAAAAGCATCCAATGACTTCTACATTATTTAAAAACAAAATGTTAACGCAATTCACAAATAAGTCAATTAATTTATATAAATAGCAAAGAATATAAATTTAGTTTTCTTACTCTTGATGGTATGGAGCCAAAATAAATCTACGGTCCTTCTCTTTCTCAATCGCATGCATGACATAAGAAACGACCGCGTTGTAATTATGCTTGAGACTGTCTTGTGAAATCTTCCTTGGGCATACGAATCCAATTGATGACACTCCAATTTTCTTGCATAGCCGATAAAGACATCTAAAATGTAAATAATTAGTAAATCAAATGATAAAAGATAAACGACTAAAGACAAAAAAAAAATACTTACACTATAAAGGCTTGTATTATGGACACATCGAGCCATTGCATTGTCAGCAAGTCTTTAATGTCGTCAAACATCACGACACCAGACTTATTTGAATGATGGAATATGTCGAACACCTCCTCTACCTCCATCTCAACATAGTCCAAATCAGCTGGCAAGTGACGTAGATATGAAACCATCTTCTTGGATTCATCTCCCAAGTGCTCCAACACATCTTCAGACACAATCGGGGGTTGTAACTCAATGGCATATTGATCATCACTTTGAAAATTCCTCAAATTTTGAGCTTTTGGAATTTCCTACGTGCCAAGAAAATTTAAAAGATTAACAACAATTAGAAGAATATGAAATTGAACAAGATATTAAAGATATTCAATATTACCTGAAACTCGTTCACTGGATCAACAGACTGACAACTACTCCAACGCGGTGTGCCTACCCCTGGACTAGCTTGTGCATTCTTCATAACAGATTGAAGCAGTTGAGAGTGCATATCCTTAAACTTTTGCTCCATTTCTTCCATTGTTTCTCTTCTTATTTTCTCAGCCAATTTATCATACAGATTTTTCTCCATAGCCTCAAGATCAACCGCTGAAACACCCCCAGATGATTTCCCACGGCTAGGCATACCAAACACACTCCGAATCTTGCTATGCACTCCAACACCTCTCACATAGCCACCGTGCTCATTGGTGCCCAGAGCTGCTGATAATATATCATTTTGACGGGATGGTTGGAATGATCCTTGAGACATCTCTTCACCCTTCTCGATCTATTGCAACACAAGAAGATTGTTAACATTCTCATTAATAATATATATATATATATTTATATTTAAAGTATTTGTATTACTTACAATTTTACCAAACACTTCCATTGTTTTTTCGTTGGGAATGTAATAACTTCCATCTTCGGATTTCTTAGACCTGGCTCGAACCCAATCCAAGCTACGATCATTTGCTCCTATTTTCGATGTAATAGAAGCGCAAGAAGATTGTGAAGACAATGGGTCAGACAACATCCACTCAGACTGCTTTCCAATATAACCTCTGGACCCTAAGTAGTGGGGATGCTCATTTCGAGCTTGCAACTCCCTGTACTTCTGACTTTTGGCCTAAAATATAATTTGGTTTTAAATAATAGCATGTTAATAGTAACAAAGCATTAAAACTAATAAAACATGAGTATTAAGTTTACCTTGAACTCCTCAGTAGTATGACTTTCATGAAATTGGATCCATTTTTCTTCATCCAAGAAAGCATATAACCCAGTGGGAGAGTCATACTTATGATGCTTTTTGTTGATGAAGTCCCGCACCAACCTTGTCTTGAAATCTTTCCAACGCAACCCCGCAATCCTCACAATATTTTTCTTTAGCTCTTCATCGTCTGGGATATTAAACTCTTTCTGTGAATTTAGAGACAACAAAAAAGCAAGCAATTAGATTTTTCATATATATATATATATATATATATATATAAAAGTAATGATCGATATATCAATTAAATAAAGTTAATGCTTATTACATTAAGAGCATGCCAAATTTGTTCTTTAACTTTCTGGGGGACGTGAGGCCAATCTGTGATATTAATATCCACATGATGGCGAACCAAACTGCCCAGGTAGTTTGAGAATTCCTTTGCATTTTCGCCAAGAGGCCTACCGGACGAATCGAACTCAATCTCAAAAAGTCCATCAACTGGCTTTTTCTTTTTCATTTTCTGACCAACTGTAGGTCCTCTTGTTCTGACAGGCTTTGTGGGCTTTGTGGGCTGTGTGGGCTCTGTGGGCTCTGTAGGGTCGGCCATGGATATTTATATACCTGCACATTCATAAGATAACAAAATTATTAGAAATTATATGGTATAAAAACATATATATATATATATATATATATATATATATATATATATACAAATAAGATTAGCATCCATTTTAGAAATTATACATTTTAGAAATTATACTATAGGATGGTCAACCCACAATCCTTCTCCATGATCAGTACGCATGTAACTGGTATCAATGTTATCTTCACCTAAAGCCACAGATTGAATACCAATAGAAAATGGTGGGATTTCATCAAAGTGGTCATATTCTTCTTCATCCTCAACATCACCAACACCAACAATACTTCTTTTCCCTTGCAAGACAATTGACCACTTACTATCAATTGGATCAGAAACATAGAAGACTTGTTTAGCTTGAGATGCAAGTATAAACGGTTCATCACGATATCCCATTCGACCAAGATCAACTAAGGTAAAACTCATGTCATCTACTCGGACACCCGTCTGTTATCAACCCAAGAACATCGGAATAGAGGAATCTTAAACACCTTATAATCAAGTTCCCAAATTTCTTCAATGACTCCATAGTATGACAAAGCAGCATCTACCGGGTTAGTATCTTTAGCACTAGAATAGTCTCTTGATAGTGCTACTAATGTCACTCCACTGTTTTGCACCACACTTTTTTCATCTCGAGATTTTGTGTAAAACGTATACCCATTAATATCATATCCTTCATAAGAGTCCACAAGAACACTAGGGCCCCATGCTAACCATCGAATGGTTTCACTGATATTATCGGACACTTGAGATAAATCTTTGAACACTGTATCTTTGAACCAGTTGATAAAAGTGTTATTGTGTTCATTTGTTATCCATCTTTCACCCTTAGAAGGATTTTGTTTCCTCAGAATAGACATGTGTTGATCCAAGTATGGATGAACCTCAGAAAGGTGCTCTAGTACGAGATGATGAGCCTGATTTCGCATTTTTGCATTTGGTAGAATAGTTTTATACCCAATGGTACCTTTTCCTGTGAGTCTTCCTTCATGACGTGATTTAGAAACACCAATCGACTCAACATTAGACAAATAATCATTACAAAAATCAATAACTTCTTCAGCGCCATAAGCTTCAATTATACTCCCTTCTGGCCGGTATCGATTTCTCACATATCCTTTCAAAATTCCCATGTATCTCTCAAATGGATACATATACCTTAAAAATATAGGACCACACATTTTAATTTCCCACACCAAGTGAACTGTTAAATGCACCATAACATCAAAAAATGATGGGGGGAAATACATTTCAAATTGGCATAAAGTTACTATCACATCAGCTTGCAACGAATCTAACACTTCTGGATCAACAACTTTACTGCTAATGGCATTGAAAAAGTAACAAAGCTTGGTAATTGTTTGTCTAACATGGTTTGGTAATATGCCTCTAATAGCAACAGGTAACATATGTTGCATTAACACATGGCAATCATGAGATTTCATACCAACCAATTTAAGGTCCTTCATTGAAACAAGTTTTTTAATATTTGATTTACTTGAATTTTTTATAATTACTTAGCTTCTAATTATTTATTGGACACTTTATTGTAAAATTTAAAATACTACCAACTAAAACTAACTAAATGCCCCTAAAATTTAAATTACTAATTAAAACTAACTATTTACTTATATACTTTGTTAAAATACTAATTAAAACTAACTAAATAATTTATAATTTAGAATACTAATTAAAACTAACTATTTACTTATATACTTTGTTAAAATACTAATTAAAACTAACTAAATAATTTAAAATATATTATTGAACTATTGGACACTTTATTGTAAAATTTAAAATACTACCAAAAACTAATTACAAATTTATTGGACACTTTGATAGTTTTGGTTATATACTTTATTGAGTATTATTTGATTTACTTGAATTTTTTTATAGTTACTTAGCTTCTTATTATTTATTGTACACTTTATTGTGAACTTTAAAATACTACCAACTAAAACTAACTAAATAATTTAAAATTTAAATTACTAATTAAAACTAACTATTTACTTATATACTTTGTTAAAATACTAATTAAAACTAACTAAATAATTTATAATTTAAAATACTAATTAAAACTAACTATTTACTTATATACTTTGTTAAAATACTAATTAAAACTAACTAAATAATTTAAAATATATTATTGAACATTCAAACACATAATAGCAAGTATATGGATATAAATAACACACAATTTTATTAATTCAACAACATCACAATATTAATACTAAACATATACAATAATACATAATAATTAATCAAAATTAAATTTAAGAATAATAAATAACAAATAACAAATAACAAATAAATAAAATAAATAAAATAAAATAAAAAACTTTGTTATCCATACATGTGCATTTCATGTTTCCATACTAAAACTTTGCACACTAAAACTTTGCACACTTATCCTAAAACCCAACCTTTTATTTTTCCAACAATACACAATTTTTTTAATTCAACTATCACAATATCAATATTTAAATTTGTTAGGATATATGTATTAAATTTAGCTACTTAAAACTTTTATATATAAATAACACATAAAACATAATATACAAAAATTTCAAAAATATGTTAATATTAATTCAGAATAATTAATATTTAACATATACAATAATACACAATAATTAATCAAAATTCAATTTAACAATAATAAATATTTATTATGTATAAAACAAATAAATAAATAAATAAATAAATAAAAAAACCGAAGAAGCGTACCTGTGCACAGCGGCGACGACCGGTGGAGGGGGCAGCGGCGACGACCGGTGGAGGGGGGAGGCGACCGGCGGTGGAGCGGGGGAGGCGACCGGCGGTGGAGCGGGGGAGGCGACCGGCGGTGTAGCGGGGGAGGCGACCGGTGGTGCGGCGTTTGCGTTGGGCGGCGAGGGAGTGGAGGGCAGCGGCGGTGGTGGCTGTGGAGAACAGCGGCGGCGGTGGCTGTGGAGAGCAACGGCGGTGGCGTCGGCGGCTGTGGAGGGTGACGACCGGTGTGGAGTCGGCGGCGGCGGCGGCGGCTGTGGAGCGATGGATCGGAGGGGATGTGTGAGCGATGAGGGTTGCGATGCGCTGTCGATTCAGATCTGCCCTTTTATATTTAAAAAAAAAAAAGAAATTAAAGACGAGCTGCGTCCGAAGTTAGAACTTCGGACGCAGCTCCGTTTTATATTTTAAAAAAAAAAAGAAATTAAAGGGTAGCTGCGTCCGAAGTAAGACCTTCGGACGCAGCTACGTGTCAGCTACGTGACCTGCTGCGTCCGAAGTTCGCACTTCGGACGCAGCAGGTCTTTTTTTAAAAAAAAAAAAAAAAAAGACGACAATTTAATTACAAAATTGCCACCGCGCCGCTTCGTGCGTCCGGAGTTTGAACTCCGGACGCAGCTGGTCCCAAATTTATACTCAATTCTGTACTAGTGGAAGCTTTAAACTCCCTGAAGGAACATAGCTTCATAGTTATGAAACAGTCTGCGATTCAAGTTTTCTATAACATAGTTAGAAAAGTTGTTTCTATGTCTGACTAAGGAATGGTTTACCATTTCATTGATCATTGATGTAAACGTTTTATGTTATGAATTAATGGAATAGCTATGTTTATCTTCAAAAAAAAAATTGGCTTAACATTAATAAATAAATAAAAAAGGTTTTTATTTATTTTCTAACGGCTTAAATGGCGTTGGGATGAAATGGCCAAGTTGGTATGATCATGTAATTTTTTATTTTTTTTTGAAAACAATGATCATGTAATTAGATTATGGTTCTAATTACAAGTGGACCTTTAAGGCTTTTATATTAGCCATTAAATCCATAATATTTCAAAAAATAATACTTTATCACGCTTCAATGCAATTCTAATGTCAAATAATTGTTATTTTTGTTTGAAAATTTTCACTTTTAATCAATCAATTATTTTTATTTTTTTTTGGTATAACCCGCGAGGTGTTCCGGGTCTTTCTCCGTCCATTTAACGGTTTGAGTCTACCCGATTAATCTCCGCTCGCTCCAAGAGGCACAAGAGCTGACCCAATTAAAGGAAAATTGTCTCTTTTAAACAATCAATTATGATCATATATAATATATATTTAGTCATTTAACTATTTTCTATACAAATTTATTCTTTCCATTTTGAGCTAAATTTAGTGGTGAATTTAATCATTGATATTATATTAGGGTTTCATTGAAACCCTAAGAATTAAATTTTCGCTTCCCTAAAAAAATTAGAAAAAAAATCTATAGTATTTGAGTAGCTATGGAACTAATAAACGTTGATATTGAGGTTTTTTTTTTTTTTGTGAGTAGGTATATATCATGCTTAAAATTAACGTTTGCGTATAAAAAATGTTAAATTGTACACTAAATATTAAATTATTATAAGAAATTTTTTAATATGAAAGCATTTCAAATTGATGAGAACACAATATCTGTATTGATTGAGTTGAATTGAATACAATGACAAAGGTAAAATATATACAAAAAGACTCACAGAGATACTAGGATAGACAATCCTATCATGACTCAGACTCACAGAGATACTAGGATAGACAATCCTATCATGACTCAGACTCACAGAGTCCTAATACTCCCCCTCAAGCACAGGGTAAACAGGAAACCTGTAGATTGTCTCTAAGAAAATTAAATCTAGAACTTGATAAAGCCTTCGTAAAAATGTCTGTCAGTTGATCCTTTGTAGATATAAAATTCACTTGAATGTCCCCCTTTGCAACTCTGTCTCTGACAAAGTGATAATCAATCTCCACATGTTTGGTCCTGGCATGAAAAATAGGATTTGCAGATAGGTATGTAGCTCCAAGATTATCACACCACAGCTTTGGGACCGAAAAACCAGTAATCTTAATCTCACGCAGCAAAGATACAATCCAGAGCACTTCAGCACATACATCAGCTAATGCCTTGTACTCTGCTTCAGTAGAAGACCGTGCAACAGTTCTCTGCTTTCGACAAACCCAAGACACTAAATTCGTGCCTAGAAAAACCGCATACCCACTGGTGGATTTCCGATCATCAGGGCAACCAGCCCAATCGGAATCTGAAAAAGCATGAATCTCCCGAGACAGAGATTTTGTGATACGAAGACCAAAGGATAGAGTGCCTTTAACATACCTCAAAACTCTTTTCAATTGTTCCCAATGTGACACAGTCGGGGCATGCATGTGTTGACATAGCTGGTTGACAGCAAAGCTCAGATCTGGCCTCGTAACAGTGAGTTATTGTAGGGCACCAGCCAGACTCCTGTACTTGGTAGGATCATCAAACAGCTCTGCAGTGGCAACAGGAGTTTTCGATACAGAGATAGGAGTAGCAAGTGATTTACAGTCAGTCATACCTGCACGCTTTAAGATATCGGTCATATATCGTTGTTGGGAAAGGAGAACACTAGTGCTAGTATTTACCAACTCAATACCAAGGAAAAATCCAGGCTCACCAAGATCTCTTATTTTGAAAGCGGCAGACAATTTTGATAACAAATCACCTACTAACTGTGCATCATTCCCAATGACAATAATATCATCAACATAGACAAGCAGATAAGCACATGCAGATCCTTGCGAATAATAAAACAAAGAGACATCAGTCTTAGATGCAGTGAACCCGGCAGAGAGCAAAAAACTATGCAATCGGTTAAACCATGCCCTAGGAGCCTGTTTGAGACCATACAAGGAGCGTTTAAGCAAGCATACATGATCAGGAAATTGAGTATCAATATAACCGGGTGGCTGACGCATGTAAACAGTCTCAGTTAAGCTACCATTCAAGAAAGCATTGTGAACATCCAGTTGGCGGACCACCCAACCAGATGATATAGCCAAACTCAACAGAAGCCGCACGGTAGTAGGCATGACAACTGGACTGAATGTGTCAAAGAAATCCTGACCAGGGACCTGGTTAAACCCTTTTGCCACAAGCCTCGCCTTGTGCCTTTCTATCGAACCATCAGCTTTCCGTTTAGTACGAAAAATCCACTTACAGCCAATCAAATTCATACCTGGTCGAGGCGGAACCAGATCCCAAATGTGATTGTGCAGCAGGGCATTAAACTCCTGATCCATCGTTTCACGCCACTCAGAAAATTTGATTGCCTGAGTATAACAAGTAGGCTCAGGAGAGGAGACCTGAGCAGATAGAGCCACATGCGGAACTACGGACCTGCTGCGAGTGGCCATGGAATGTGTACGGGTTGTGGGTCTGGACGACCGGCCTCGAGGACGCCCGCGCTGCCGAACCAGAGCTGCCGCAACCGTGGGTGAGACCGTGTGTGTAGGTGCCGCAGCCTCAACAGACGGAGAAGGCTGTAACACCGACTCTCCCCAAGGTTGTGATGGAGTAGAAGGCACCTGTATAGCAGACTTGCTAGCAAAAGGAAATATAGTTTCATCAAACTGAACAACGCGGCTGACAAGAACCACCACGGCCTCCCCTTCCATGAGACTTGCCACCACCGCCGGAGGAGCCCCGCTGACCGCCACAAAATTGCCCAGTGGCGTTAGCGGAACGAGACTGCCCGCCAGAAGAACCACCGCGGGGCTGCTGTCTTCCTCGCTGTTGTTTACCGCCGCGACGCCAAGACCGACGCCCGCCTCCTCGTTGCGTCACAAACACAGCCGGACCAGCCGCTGCAACACCGGCGTAACTCCCACCAGCCATGAACGACTGGGTTCCGAGCAGCGACGCCAGCTCCTGGAGAGAAACCGGCTGACCCCGAACAGCTAAGGAAGCGGTGAGAGGGATAAACTTCGGTCGCAAGCCCCGGCAAACATAAAGATTCTGCTCATCCAACGGAACGGGACGACCGGCGAGAGCAAGATCCTCGACAAACACCTGGGCGCGCGCAATGTAGTCCGCAATAGATGAATCACCTTGCTGAATTGTCTGAAACTGGCTGAGAAGATGAAGCGTATGCGCACGAGTCGAAGATGCCAACGCCTGCTCCAACGACTGCCAAAGAGCTTGCGAATTAGGACAGCCAACAGCTAAATGCATGACTTCCGGCGACAACGAAGAGATCAACTTGCTTAAGACAACTTGGTTTTGCCGAACCCACGTTGCATGAAGAGGATTGGGCTGCGCCGGCGGTATTGCGGAAGACTCGCCGGCAGTAGGGTACGACGCGGGAGGCACCACAGCAATGGCAGGTAACGTGGCAGGAGGGCACGGATTCGATCGGTCAACGAACCCTAATAATTCGTGTCCGCGAAGAAACGGCACGACTTGTGTTCTCCAGAACAAAAAATTGTTATTCGTTAGCTTGAGACTCACATAGTGATGAGCTATGGACATGGAGGCTGATAAATGTTATTTTTATTGTTTTTAAATAATCTTTTTCTAGTTAATTTGCAATAGTTAATCCATTTTTTTTACTAATGTTGATTTATTATTGTTATAAGTAGCTTTGTTAATATTATTCAATTTTAGAGTTGTTTTTGTTATTAAATTTATTTATTATTTGTATTTTATTAGGACAATAATTCTTTGGTTTTAGTTTAATTATAATAATAATAATGTAGCTGTTTTTGGGCTTAATTATTGATTTGTGAGCCTAATTATTATGTTATTGAATATTGTTTGTTGATGCTTTTATATAATAAACCTAGTTTTCCTAGTCCAGGCACTCCAAGGCAATAAAAGAACAAAGCCTTTTAATAACCTTCATTATTTTGGCGATGGAATTGGTCTGGTTTGCTGCTCAAATTACGGAAGATCAAGTCAAAGTCTTCCCTTACGGTTCTAAGGTTAACTATACTGTCGCAGTCAACGTGGAGGTTTCTACGGCAAACCTTTGAGGAGAAGCTGTTGGGCTAGAGCGTTATAAATAGGAATGTTAAATCAACCAAGAGGATCATCGATCTCAGACCCGACCTCAACACCAAAATCCATTCTTCCGTGAATTCCGAAGGAGACATCAATTTAATTTGGTCGGCGGCAAGCCTGATTCAGCAGCTCTGTACGTCGCGGCGGCGGAAATCATTCACGGCGATCTTGGCAAATTCTGGTCGGCGGCAAATTCTGGTCAGCAACGCATTTTGGCAATTTTCGTTTCTTCTTTTTGGTTTTGTTTCCTTTTGCCTACAGTTTATTACGCACTGTTCAATTCTCAATTCTCAAATTTGAAGGCTTGAACATTAAATTGTGTAACCTAGATTATAGTGCCTTTTCCTCAAGTTTTATTTACTGATTGAGTTTACTGTCATTAAAATGCCTTGCTAATTTCTTTTGCTTTAGGAACATGAATATTAATCCTCTTTGACCATTCTGAATGATTTAAGTCTTTAATATTGCCAATCGATTATATTTTATCTTATGCTTTGTGTTGTGAGATTAATTGAGTTGAATCTGGCCAATTTAACTGTTATTAGTCTAATTGAGAGAATTAACCGAGTACAAATCATGCTTGTTAATTCTAGGCTCGATAAGATAAAAGGATAAATAATCTAACTGTCTAGTTGGGTTGTTTATTTGGTTCTTAAACCCGGGTATTCCGTAGTTCTTTTAGGCATAATGGGTTTTAATGGTTTGAATAAGTGTTCTATGCATATGAACTGTTAAAGCACGTAACGTACTCTGGACGCCATACGGAGTAGTTATATTAGTAAAAGAACGAACTCTTAATTGATTGGCAGTATTAGACATAAAATGCAGGATTAGTAATGGATTTTGATTCATGTTCCTAGGCTTTTCTAAACTGATCGATATTTGTCTTGCCTTGTTGGTTACTAAATTATCTGACATCTCTTCTTGAACTTTATTCCTTTACTTTCTTAAATTCTGTCCGTTATTTCTTTTGCAATTTCACTCTATTAGTTCTTATTTAATTTAATTGTCTGCAACTGGATCATCCTTTTGAAATCTTTAGAATTTATTCCTTCCAATCATTTTATTTAATTTTATAAATTGCATAGCATTAATTCCCTGTGGGTTCGACCCTTGCCTTGCACGCTAAACTACAACTGATTCGTGCACTTGCGAGGACTTAGTAAAATTGTCCATCAATTTTTGGCGCCGTTGCCGGGGAATTATTTATTGTGCAGTTTGTTTTTCCCTTTGCTTAATCTTGTTTTCAAAAAAAAAAACAAAAAAAAAAATAGTTACTTAATACTCGTTCCTTTGTTTCCAATTTGCTTTTGATCATTCTGCCTGTTTTTTTTATTTTATTTGTTTGTTTGTTAGTTTATTTGTTCTTTTAATTTATGCAAGGTCGTCGTTCTTTAAAACCTACACTGTTGCCTTTGGACGACAACATTGATAAGAAAAAGAAAAAGAAAAAGCCTTTACCTTTTGAAAATCCTAATCCTAAACCACAAAAAACAACCACAACCATGGATGCACTTCCTCAACCAAACCCTCAACCCAACCCCAGGCTTATGAAAGACTTCGGTAGGCCCCAAGTAGGAGGTTCACCTTCTTGTATAGTGCTTACTGATGCAGCCAGGAACTATGAGCTAAAAACGGTCCATTACAACCAACTACCGTCTTTTCACGGTTCAGCAAGCGAAGATGCCCTTACCTTTATTCGGGATTTCTACGGGATAGTCCAACATTTCCCGTTGAATGACTTGACTGAGGATGCACTAAGAATGCGGTGTTTTCCATACACCTTGAAAGATGCAGCAAAAATATGGCTCATGTCTCTCACACCGGGATCCCTTCGGACATGGCCGGAGGTGTACAACAAGTTTATAGGTAAATTTTATTCCCATGCAAAAACTGCTGAGCTAAGAAGAAAAATTGCGACATTTTCGCAAGCTGAAGGTGAACCGTTCCATGAGGCATGGGAAAGGTTCAAGATGTTGCTCATCCAATGCCCCCACCATGGCTACCCCTTGGAGCTGCAAAACCAGACTTTCTATGATGGTTTGACTCAAGCCAGCCAATCAATGGTTGACAATGCGGCTGGAGGTGCCATGGGAGAAAAAACTGCGGAGGAAACTTTAACATTGTATGAAATGCTAGGGGCAAACTCCCAACAAAAGAGTGTAAGGGGACGGACACCAGGTATGTATGAAGTTAACTCAAATGCTGGGTTGGAAATTCAAGTGTCTGAGTTAGCAAAACAAGTGAAAAGCATGCGTTCTATGATGGGTATGCAGCAAAATAATGCATTTATGATTGATGAAAATGATTGTGAGGAGGCCAATGCAATGAATAGTTTTAATCAAAGGCCTAGAAACGACCCGTATTCTAATTCTTACAATCCGGGTTTGAAAAATCACCCTAATTTTTCTTGGAGTAATAATCAAAATAATTTTCAACCAGTTGCTCCTCAACCAAAAAAATCGTCTTGGGAGGATTCTCTGAATACTTTTATACAGACCTGCAATAGACAGCAAGAAGCGAACGATCAACGGTTCCTACAGACAGAGGCATCACTTGCTAAAACTGAGGCTTCACTTGCCAGAAATGAAGCTTCCATGAGAAAATTGGAAGTCCAAGTGGGACAAATCGCCGAAGCTCTACAAAGCCATGTGCCAGGTAAGTTACCTAGTCAACCTGAAAAAGCTAAGATTATGACTGTTCTAAGAAGTGGTAAAGTTATTGAAAATAATGTGAAAGGAAATACCACTTCTAAACAATCTGAAATAGCTAAAAATTTTAATGTTGATAATGATGTCAATAAGGATGAACCCAAATTGCATAAATCTGATGATCCTTATGTGCCCCCTAAACCGTATGTTCCCACCGTTCCATTTCCTGGTAGATTGAAAAATTCAAAATTTGATAGATCATTTGCTGAGATTTATGATTTGTTGTCAAAAGTGAATGTGAACTTGCCTTTGTTAGACATGATTAAGAATATGCCTGCTTACGCTAAGTTTTTGAAAGAACTGAACACTAGAAAGCGTAGGTATGAACATAATGAAAAAGTCTTTATGTCTAAAACTGTAAGTGTTGTTTTGCAAACTGACTTGCCCCCAAAATTAGAAGACCCCGGTAGTTTCATAATAACTATTACAGTGGGGAATTCTAAGAAAGAAAAAGCAATGCTTGATTTAGGGGCAAGCATTAACTTGATGCCTTATTCTGTCTACTTGCAGTTGGGTTTGGAATTTGGATAGATTAAAGCCTACTACAATGTCCCTAGAGCTTGCTGATCGCTCTGTTAGATATCCTAGGGGTATTGTAGAAGATGTTTTGGTCCAAGTTGATAAACTAATAATGCCTGCCGACTTTGTTGTTTTAGATATGAATAAAAAGTGCAATCATGCACAAGACATGCCTATTTTGCTTGGCCGACCTTTTATGGCCACAGCAAAAACAATGATTGATGTTCAAAATGGAAAATTAACCATGACTGTCCTAGATGAAACTGTTGAATTTTCCATTTTGAAATCAATGAGATTGCCTGAAAACAATAATAATCATTGTTTTGCTGTAGACATTTTAGATTCCATAATTTCTGCTGAGTTCTTAGATGAATCTCCGTTGAAGGTCGAAACTGATGAAGAGGAACCTAATCAAAGCCCAATAAAAGAGGGGGGTGTTGAAGGATGTTCACTTGCAGACTGTCTGGAGCAAATCAAAGAAAAACACCATCCCTCAGTTGAAGCTGACGTTCCGCCCAAGCTGGAATTAAAACCGCTTCCTAGTTCTTTAAAATATGCTTTCTTAGGTCCAAATAATACTTATCCTGTAATAATTGCCTCTAACCTTTCACAGGAACAAGAAACAAAATTGCTTGATGTATTAAAAAAATATAAAAGTGCAATTGGTTGGACAGTAGAGGATATTAAAGGAATAAGTCCAACTGTTTGTATGCACCGAATCTTACTTGAAGAAGGAGCAACCCCTGTCCGTCAACCTCAGCGCAGGCTAAATCCGAATATGAAAGAGGTTGTACGTGCAGAAGTCCTAAAGTTGTTGGACTCAGGTATTATTTATCCAATTTCAGATAGTAAATGGGTAAGTCCAGTTCATGTAGTGCCAAAAATATCTGGAATTACTGTTGTTACTAATGAAAAAAATGAGTTAATCCCAACTAGAACAGTAACTGGGTGGCGTATGTGCATAGATTACAGAAAATTGAATGCTGCCACTAAAAAAAGATCATTTTCCTTTGCCCTTTATTGACCAAATGTTAGAAAGATTAGCTGGGCATGCTTATTACTGTTTTTTAGATGGCTTTCAAGGTTATTTTCAAATTCCTATTGCACCTGAAGATCAGGAAAAAACGACATTTACATGCCCTTTTGGCACTTTTGCTTATCGTAGAATGTCCTTTGGGTTATGTAATGCACCTGCGACTTTTCAAAGGTGTATGATGTCGATATTTTCTGATATGATTGAGAGATACGTTGAAGTGTTTATGGATGATTTTTCTCTGTTTGATGATTCTTTTGATGACTGTCTTTCTCATTTATCTTCTGTTCTCGAAAGGTGTGTTAAAATGAACTTAACTTTGAGTTGGGAGAAAAGTAATTTCATGGTTAATGAGGGCATTGTTTTGGGCCATATTATTTCTGACAGGGGCATAGAGGTTGACAGGGCTAAAATTGAAGTTATTTCTAAACTACCTCCCCCTACATCATTGAAAGAAGTGCGAAGTTTTCTTGGTCATGCAGGTTTTTACAGGCGCTTCATTAAAGACTTTTCAAAAATTTGTAGGCCTATGTGTAACCTGTTAGCAAAAGATGTTTTCTTCAAGTTTGATGATGAATGTTTGTCTGCTTTCAACTTTTTGAAAGAAAAATTAACTTCTGCTCCCATTCTTGCTGCACCTAATTGGGAGCATCCTTTTGAAATAATGTGTGATGCATCTGATTATGCCATAGGTGCTGTTTTAGGACAGAAAATTAATAAACTGCCTTATGTGATTCATTATGCAAGTAAAACTTTGGATAATGCTCAGGTTAACTACACAACTACTGAAAAGGAGTTGTTAGCTGTAGTCTTTGCATTAGAAAAATTTCGTTCTTACTTGATTGGTTCTAAAGTGATTGTTTATTCTGATCATTCAGCTCTAAAATTTTTGTTGGCTAAAAAAGATGCTAAGCCTAGACTAATAAGATGGATTTTATTGCTCCAAGAGTTTGATTTGACTATCAGGGATAAGAAAGGATGCGAGAATGTGGTAGCTGACCATTTGTCTCGTTTACCTGATGCTGCTAATAATTCTCCTGATTCTGATATTCCTATAAATGACAGGTTCCCTGATGAACAGTTACTTTCGTTACAGGGTTCGACCCTTGCATTGCACGTTAAACTACAACTGATTCGTGCACTTGCGAGGACTTAGTAAGCGCAATGAAATGCCCCTTTCAAATATTTTGGTTGTTGATTTGTTTGATGTTTGAGGAATTGATTTCATGGGGCCTTTTCCCACTTCCTTTGGTTATAAGTACATTCTTGTGGCTGTTGATTATGTGTCGAAATGGGTTGAAGCTGTGGCTACCAGAACAAATGACAGTAAAGTTGTTTTAAAGTTCTTGAAAGATATTTTTGCCAGGTTTGGGACACCCAGAGCTATCATTAGCGATGAAGGTACCCACTTCTGTAATAAACTTTTTGCAGGGCTTCTTAAAAAATATGGCATTACTCACAGGGTGGCTACCCCGTACCATCCACAAACCTCTGGCCAAGTAGAGGTGAGTAACAGACAGATTAAAGGGATCTTGGAAAAAACAGTGAATCCTTCTCGGAAAGATTGGGCTATCAAGTTGAATGATGCATTGTGGGCTTACAGGACAGCCTACAAAACCCCGATTGGTATGAGCCCGTACAGGTTAGTATTTGGTAAAGCTTGTCATTTGCCGGTGGAATTGGAACACAGGGCCTATTGGGCTATTAAATTATTGAATTTTGATTTGCAGAGAGCCGGTGAGGTAAGAAAATTGAATTTGAATGAATTGGATGAAATAAGAAATGAAGCTTATGAAAACTCAAAAATTTATAAAGAGAGAACCAAAGCCTATCATGATAAGTCTATTTTGAGGAAAAATTTTGAACCTGGAATGAAAGTTTTGTTATTTAACTCTTGTTTGAGATTGTTTCCAGGTAAGTTAAAATCTAGATGGGCAGGACCTTTTGTGATAGTTGAAGTGTTTTCTCACGGTGCCTGCGAGGTTGAGAATCCAAAAACAGGAGAAAAATTTAAAGTGAATGGGCAGAGACTTAAGCAGTACTTTGAGGGTGAACCATCATCCCATATTGTTGAACAGGTAGAGTTGCAGGATTATGAATGCCCGTATTGTCACAATAATTGAAGGGTTTTTGGTAGGCAACTCAATTCTCTTTCGCTTCCCCTTTATTTTCATTTTTGCAAGTTCTCTTATAATTTTTGTTCTCAACATTGAGGACACTGTTTGAAATAAGTGTGGGGAAGGGATCCCTGTTTTAATTTATGCATGTCATTCTCATTCTTTAAAAAAAAAAATTACTTTTAAACAAAATAAATAAGTATGAACTTGAGCTCTTACCCAATAAGCCTTTTTGAAAATCCTATGATGAAAATAATGCAAGTTTCTGTCAGCTCTTAGTGTGTATACTGCATGTGGCTAGTTGTTAATTGCTTTAGTGTTATATTTTGAATAGTTTTTCTCTACAAAAAAAAAAAAAAAAAAAAAAAAAAAAAAAAAAGATAGAAATTTAAAAAAAAAAATCACAAAAACCCTTATATGTTTAATGCAATCTCTTTGATGATTTTTATGTTGATTTCACTTTATATAACCTTTTTCAAATTTTTAAATAATTCTTGAGTGCTATAAATTGTGGTGTATTTGTTGGTTCAAGGATCATCTCTATGGCATAAGTGAGGTGGAAAATATCCATAAAATATTTGAAAAAATATTCAAAAAAAAATGAGAGTGTTTATTTATTTTATTTGCAATAAATCAGAGATTCTACTCCGCTGAATCAACCACCTACACATGTACCATAAATAAATAAATAAGTGTCGTGGTCTGGTTCATGAGTACACACAAAATTGAAAACCCAAACATGCCTGGCGTAAAATGGCGAGGTTTTTTGGGGAAGTTCTCTTTGGAAATAGTCAAAAATAGAAAAATTATGAGTGAACTTTGGAAGAGACGAGCATTTGCATTTTAAATTTCAATAAATGCCTTGATCCTTGTTCCTTCATATTTTGCACCTGCACTGTGATAGAATGTTTTCGAATTTGGTTAGGTTGTATTTTGTGAAATGTTCATATTTACTTTATTGGTTTTTGTATTTCTCATATAAGGGGCACTAGCGCACTTTTTCCTTATTCTTATTTGAATAACATTATATTATAATAAAAAGTTCTAGTCAACCGTTTTATAGATTCTCTGAGTTGACATTAATTTTGCATTGAAGAAGCAATAAATTTGAAAAGCTATTCGGGTAAAGCTCAGTGTAGTGCTTTGATTTTATTCTTAATTTCTTTTCTTTTCTTTTAAATAATGTCTTTGCTTGAGGACAAGCAAATAAATAAGTGTGGGGAAATTTGATAAATGTTATTTTTATTGTTTTTAAATAATCTTTTTCTAGTTAATTTGCAATAGTTAATCCATTTTTTTTTACTAATGTTGATTTATTATTGTTATAAGTAGCTTTGTTAATATTATTCAATTTTAGAGTTGTTTTTGTTATTAAATTATTATTATTTGTATTTTATTAGGACAATAATTCTTTGGTTTTAATTTAATTATAATAATAATAATGTAGCTGTTTTTGGGCTTAATTATTGATTTGTGAGCCTAATTATTATGTTATTGAATATTGTTTGTTGATGCTTTTATATAATAAACCTAGTTTTCCTAGTCCAGGCACTCCAAGGCAATAAAAGAACAAAGCCTTTTAATAACCTTCATTATTTTGGCGATGGAATTGGTCTGGTTTGCTGCTCAAATTACGAAAGATCAAGTCAAAGTCTTCCCTTACGGTTCTAAGGTTAACTATACTGTCGCAGTCAACGTGGAGGTTTCTACGGCAAACCTTTGAGGAGAAGCTGTTGGGCTAGAGCGTTATAAATAGGAATGTTAAATCAACCAAGAGGATCATCGATCTCAGACCCGACCTCAACACCAAAATCCATTCTTCCGTGAATTCCGAAGGAGACATCAATTTAATTTGGTCGGCGGCAAGCCTGATTCAGCAGCTCTGTACGTCGCGGCGGCGGAAATCATTCACGGCGATCTTGGCAAATTCTGGTCGGCGGCAAATTCTGGTCAGCAACGCATTTTGGCAATTTTCGTTTCTTCTTTTTGGTTTTGTTTCCTTTTGCCTACAGTTTATTACGCACTGTTCAATTCTCAATTCTCAAATTTGAAGGCTTGAACATTAAATTGTGTAACCTAGATTATAGTGCCTTTTCCTCAAGTTTTATTTACTGATTGAGTTTACTGTCATTAAAATGCCTTGCTAATTTCTTTTGCTTTAGGAACATGAATATTAATCCTCTTTGACCATTCTGAATGATTTAAGTCTTTAATATTGCCAATCGATTATATTTTATCTTATGCTTTGTGTTGTGAGATTAATTGAGTTGAATCTGGCCAATTTAACTGTTATTAGTCTAATTGAGAGAATTAACCGAGTACAAATCATGCTTGTTAATTCTAGGCTCGATAAGATAAAAGGATAAATAATCTAACTGTCTAGTTGGGTTGTTTATTTGGTTCTTAAACCCGGGTATTCCGTAGTTCTTTTAGGCATAATGGGTTTTAATGGTTTGAATAAGTGTTCTATGCATATGAACTGTTAAAGCACGTAACGTACTCTGGACGCCATACGGAGTAGTTATATTAGTAAAAGAACGAACTCTTAATTGATTGGCAGTATTAGACATAAAATGCAGGATTAGTAATGGATTTTGATTCATGTTCCTAGGCTTTTCTAAACTGATCGATATTTGTCTTGCCCTGTTGGTTACTAAATTATCTGACATCTCTTCTTGAACTTTATTCCTTTACTTTCTTAAATTCTGTCCGTTATTTCTTTTGCAATTTCACTCTATTAGTTCTTATTTAATTTAATTGTCTGCAACTGGATCATCCTTTTAAAATCTTTAGAATTTATTCCTTCCAATCATTTTATTTAATTTTATAAATTGCATAGCATTAATTCCCTGTGGGTTCGACCCTTGCCTTGCACGCTAAACTACAACTGATTCGTGCACTTGCGACGACTTAGTAAAATTGTCCATCCACCGCTGGAGAGGCCGCAGACGTAACAGCGGCATCCGAGACAGTCCGTTCAGAAGAATTAACAGAACCGTCGGCCATCAGGAGAGAACCCGAACAAACTGATACCAGATGAGAACACAATATCTGTATTGATTGAGTTGAATGGAATACAATGACAAAGGTAGAATATATACAAGAAGACTCACAGAGATACTAGGATAGACAATCCTATCATGACTCAGACTCACAGAGATACTAGGATAGACAATCCTATCATGTTTAAAAGTTTAAACTAAGTTTACAAACCATTTAAATTATATAAATTTGGTCTAAATTAAAATACGTAATTTTATTAATTAATTATATAAAGTAATAAAAGTAGAATCAGTCATATCAATTAAACTTATTTAATATTATTATTACAACAGGAGGAGTAATGAAATAGATAGCATATGGACCCACTTTTATATGATTTCAAATATTTATAAATGTATAATATTTATTTAAAACTTATGTTAATTAAACTCAATCTATATATAAATAAATTGAAAATAATTAGACTCAAAACATATATCAATAAATTAATTAATAATATCTTTTTAAACAATTAAATCCTCAATATTGTAATATTATACTACGCTAAAATTCAATTCAATGATGAATAATGGAAGTTTGTATTGTTAATTTGTAACAAAAATGGTAGTTCGATTCTCACAACTGACAATTCCTGTGTCTCTCGGAATGAGCGGAGATTAGTCAGGTAAACCCGGAACACCTCGTGGGTTTACACTAAAAAAAATAAAAAGGAAAAAAGAATGCCACTAGTTATTAGAAAAGAGCTAGTCATGAATTATAGTTCCAACCACCTCTACCTAATAAACATTGCTGATTTCTCCTCTCGGAATTAAAAACATCCATTTTTTTTTCCTAATTTTCTCATTAAATTTTTAATTTTCGAGAAGATCAGATAATATTATCTTTTTATTCAAAAGGCAATTTCATTCATTTAATTTCTATTTATTTCTAATTTATTTTGGTATATAGCTTTTTAAAAAAGTACCTTAATCCAAGGTTAATATAATAAATGTAATCTCCTTTTTTAAAATTGATTGTATATTTTAAATTAAGCAAAGTTAATAATTCTCAGGGACTCAACTAACCTTATTCACTCTAATTATTTCTTCTTCTTTTTATTTTTTACATGGATAAAAATATAAAATGGTTATGTCATTAATTAATTTCCTTAGTTTAGGGTGGCTTGATTAAAATGGTACGATTAAAATGGAATGAAGTGTTTCAAACGATCCGACAATTACAATAAACTTGTGCATGTTGTTATATCATTCATAGGTATTACAAGGATTCCCACTTTTACTCTCGAAAATACAATTCTTTCTTCGAAGCGTTTTTTTTTTTTTACTTAATAAAACCAAACTTTCTGACTTGTAATCATGACGACAAGTAAATGTTAACAAAGGTGGGGCATTCGATGCAGTCTTTCTGCAGAGAGTATAATTTAAGATTAAATTTTATTTTCTCTAGAAATCTCTCTGTTTTTTTTTTTTTTTTTTTTAGTACATTAAGTTAACCTCTAATGGTAGGAATTGAATCAACACTATCGTTGAAAATGTTGCAATACTGGTTTGATTGCAGGCCTATTCTCTTTTGGTGAACGCGAATTGAAGTAGTATAGTAGCAGGAAACAAGAATTGTAAAAAGAATAGAGAAGGTTTCTTATTCTGCATTCCATCATCTACAATAGTAAGGTAATACATACATATATAAATATATATAAATATAAATATAAATAAATAAATAAATAAATATATATATATATATATATATATATGTATATATATATATATGTATATATATATATATACATATATGTGTGTGTGTGTATATATAATATAATATCTACTAACATTAATAACAGTACTAAATATGACCGTAGGTTACAACATAATGGTCATACTAAATATCATTTATAACACTAACCCCTTGGACATTATTTGTTCACGATCATGCCTCTTAAAAATTTGCTAGAAAAACTCTGTGGAAAAAACCTAGACAATAAAAGAGTGCAGGGTATATGAATGGTATATTCAATCCTATCCTAATTCTTTGTATTGATTGCCTCATTCAAAAAAAAAACTTACACTAAGGAAAATCCCCGTGGGGAAAACTTAGTTAAAAAAATGAGTACAACCACAACCTTCTGGATTTAATCTTCAGGATTATAAGAGTTGTTAGTCTTATGGACTAATAATTTATGTGTATCCTGAAGTCAACAACACTCCTGATTACCTCGCTAAAAATCTTAACTTAAGAAAACCCTCTGGGAAAACTTAGTTAAGGGAAAAAAAAAGTACAATCATAAGCCTTCAGGGCATAATCTTTAGGATTTCGAGGTTCTTTATTATTCACAAGGAACAGCAAAGGAAGAATTTTAGAACATTTTGGACATGTTTTGGAAGAAAAGGAAACTACCTAAGGAAGGAAAGGAAACAAAAATAAGAATTGGAAGCTGCCTCATGGGCCGAAGACCCATCTATCTCCTATATATTCTCTACAATTCAAGGAGTCCCCAAAACCCTAGTTATTTTTAGTCTATTTTTCCCTTCTCTTTATATTTCCCTAGCATAGTTTAGATTAGTTTTATATTAGATTATTTAATTTCAAGCTTGGACTCACAGATTGAAGTTGGATTTGTTCTTCATTATCAATAAAGTTCTCTTCCCTTTATATTTAATTTATTGTAATGTTTATGATTATTTATTATTGCTTTGCTTTGTTTACTTTTATGATGCATGAGTAGTTAGCTTTTAGGTTTGGATTAGGGTTCTGTTGCTATTCTTGATGCTAGGTTTATGATTATTGCATAAAGGGGATAATTTATTAACCTAGGGTTTTTATGTTTGAATTGGATTATAAATTCCTCTTATTGATAATTGATGCGCAACTTTTACTGATTTGCTTTGGAGATGATTTCATCACAACGAAAGTTGGGTGAAAGACTCAGCCTAACCAATGTCAACCCAATTTTTCCTACTATGAGAATATGGGTAATTTGGAGGCTTATAATGCTTTTTTGTGTTTTAAGGTTATGATTAATGCATCATGAAAGTGGGGCAATCATATCCTAATTCTTTGTTATTGATTACGAAAAGAGCTAACTCGAATTCTTGAGTGCATTGCCAATAAATCTCTTGGTTAATTGTTTTCACATAATTTTGAGATTGTTAGAGCATCAAGATTGCAATACCCCTAATCTGACCCATTCTTTTATCATATAGTTTTTCGCTTATTTTAATTTGCATTCCTTTTGTTTTCCATACTTAATATCAATTACTTGGGTTCTAGTGAATTTCGATGCTTTAGTGCCTAGAATTTTACAATTCACACAAATACATGTCATAGCCCCAATCCTCAGTGGAACGACATTTGCACCCTCATATTTACATTCACCATTATTATACACATCAGTGGCAACAACACTCAAAACAAAATCAATGGTGGCAAAATCAAAGGATATGTGGTAGTTCTTCATATAAAACCTATAGGAGAAATTCTAACATTCAAATTCTACCTCAAAGACTCAAAGAGATCGAGGGGCCCTATAGATCACCACCTACACAGAGAACACGAAGTTACCCTCCGAGAGATGAGCCACTGAGGGAGAGTTTTGAAGATAAAATGTTGAGAATGATGACTGAAATCAAGCACGAAATTTCAACTATGAAACAGGATATGGGGCACATGAGGCATGAGTGGAAGCAGGAAATAAGACAGGAAGTTTCAACTGTGAGATAAGAGATCTCAAATTATAGGCAAGAGTCGACTTCTTCCATTTCCAACCTGGAAAATCAGATGTCCTAGGTTACCAAAACAATGGCCGAGAGACCTAGGGGGCACTCCCTAGTACCACAGAAAACAACCCTTGGGAAAGAGTTCAGGCCATTACTTTGAGAAGTGGTAAAGAGCATCTTGATCCTGTAATGCATAAAGGCTCCACCTTAAAGAGTCCAATTGAGGAAGAAAATGTGAAAGTCCATGAAGAGGAGAATGCATAACAGAACATTGGCACTTGCACCCGCAAGTCCAAAGGAGTTTTATGCCTGTCCATCCTGACACACTTAACACACGATGAGAACGTTCAAAAACATATAAGTCAAAACAACAAAAAAATGATGTGAGATCCTGAGTTCAAGAAACACAAAGCACCCAGATCGCTAGACTAATAAATTAAGTCCTCAGGCTTTGATACCAATTGAAAGATTGTGAATCTTGAATGCAAGTGATAACCTATCTGGTTCCTACTTTGTTTTTTAAAACAAATTAATCAATTGTGTTTATTACTGTATTAGAAACAATAAATAATAAAAACAGTGCAGGAAATATAAATGAACCAGGATATGTTCACGCAGTTCAGAGCACTTCTCCTACGTCTACGGGGCCACACAAAGGTGAAACCCAACTCCACTAGATGATCAAAGATGTTACAAGGTTCACCAGATATCCATCGTCCATGATGGCCTAATCTATTACACCTACAAACATCACCCTCTCCTGAGTTGGTAGTGTGTCAACTTCTTCAGCTTTCCCAGGCCAATCAACAAGTCTTCCGATGTAGTAAACAGGACAACAACACAAAACTAGTCTAAGAAGCTATATTACAAAGATATTGAGTCTGTATTAGTGTAATAGACTATACATAGTAAACCAGTAGGCTAAAGCTAATACGACAGAGCTTAATATTAAAACAACAGGAAACTTGGCGATCTTTTGTACGAAATCAGCTCATCAAACTCTGAAGCCTCAGCTCTATTTATACTCGAACTCCTGAGCTCCTTCCCTGTATATGATCTCCTCAAATCAAGGTAACTCACTCAATTACATCTTGCCTTGATTTTCTCATCTCTGACATATTTTGTTTGAATAAATATAAACCACTCATCTCATGCAAACCAACAGCTCTAAAAACTATACCTTAGGCATATTTAATTAGACCACTTAATTAACAAATAAATTGCCAATTAAAAAACTATACATTAATTTCCCTAACATATATTGTAGTTTCTTGGACACAAAGAAAGCACAAAGTTATAGCGAAGCAATTCCTTTTCATTAAACAAGCTACAGATTGAAGACTACAATTGTCTGCCAAAAACCGATGTTATAATGTATTTTTGTAGTAGTGCATGTTCATTAATGTGTCACATGTGCAGGGAGAAGGATGAGTCTGCCACACATTTGATTGTTGGCTGCCGTGAAGTGCTGCATGCATGGGCAGTGCTTGGTTTGCCAAGTTTAACAGGTTTTGCTGCTATGAATATTAGTGAGTGGTTCTTTCATGTTCTTAATATCTTGAATGATGATTTTCTCACTAAGTTTGCAATGGTATGTTTGGACATATGGAGTAGTAGAAATGATTTTGTGTGGAGGGGAGTGCAATTTGATTTCCAATCAACAATTCACAAGTCCCTTTCTTTTCTGGAAAGTTGGAGTAGTGCGAATGATGCTCATCACCTAGCTGCTTTCCACGCTGTTCATACTCATTGGAAGAAACCGTCAGTATAGGCCGCATCAAAATGAACACTGATGTTTCTATTAGTTCGACAAATAATGTGATGGGGCTTGGGTGGATTTTACGAGACGATGATGGAAGGTTTCTTGCTGCAAAGAATGTGTGTACTCCTGGAAACTATATGGTTAAAGAGGTCGAGGCTTTAAGTCTTCGGGAAGCTCTAAGCTGGCTGAAGTACACGCGTATGGGAAACGTTGATGTTGAAATGGATTCGTAGGTTGTTTATCATGCTTTAAGAATTCCTTCTTTTTACTCGGCTTTTGGTAATTTGTTAGATGATATTAGAGAGTTAGCATATGAGATTGATGATGTTGAGTTCTTTTTTGTGAAGCGATCTGTGAATTGTGCCACCCACACTGTTGCTAGGGAGGCCTTTTCTGAGTCAGGTTGCGGGGATTGGTTTGATATTCCCCCTACTTTCCTTGTTGACATTCTTGATCATGATTTAATGCATTAATCCTTTATTCTAAAAAAAAAAATGATATACATTTATAATTTATATACATATATATTACATAGATTATATGGTGTTATCAATATCCTTCATCTTCATATTCATATTCATGGTGAAGTATCCATAAATGTGTTGATTAAGGAATGAAATAAAAGACATTAAGATTACTCGAATTTAAAAGAGCCAAAAAGTCAGATTCATTAACTGATAAAACAAATGAGATTATAAACCCTGTGCTCCACCGAGCTTATCAAGGACGTTGACAAATTGCTGATGAAGCTCCGATGACCAACACCATCTCTGTTTCCTCTGTTCTTGCTTATTCATCATCTTTGAGGAATGAGAATGATATGAGCTTTATTAACCAATGCCGACGGCGGCGACAGCCAGAAATCGGGAATAGGTAAAGCATCTATTTTCAGCGTCGCTTCCTCATTCGTCGTCTTGGTCTTGTACAGTACAAATAATAGGATGCTCTCATCGACACCACATTGAATAGTCATGCACCTAATTTGAAAATGTTAATAGTCAAGGACCAACTGTGATACAAATTAAATAGTCACGCATCTAATTTGAAAATTTTAATAGGCAAAAACCAAAATTGATACATGTATTATAGTTGAGGGACTAAGAATGATATTTAACACAAATTTAGTAAATTGGGACAAAAGGAATTAATTAATAAAATAATGTAAAATTAATCTCACATGTATTTTGGATTTAAAATTGTCCTAGGTAATAGGGTGGTTCCAGAGCGCAGCAGAGCTCATCCAATTCTTCTTCTCACCCTGATCATTTGACCGTTTTGCCCCACCATCACGATCAGAATTACCTTCAATGGTCGAAACTCCTCCACTTTTCCTTTCCCTTCAATTTCAAACAATCGCCCCTTACCTTCTCGATTTATGCAAAACAAATAAACAAAAAATAAATATATACGTACACACAAAATAAATAAAAAAAAAAGATTTTCATCAATTTTAAATAGGAAAATAATAAAAAGGACAAAAAAAGGCAAAATAGTTAACTCGCCAGCGACACGTGCACTGCACGCGTCTAGCTGGGCGATGTCTGTGCTCCAAACGTGCAGCATTGTGCCTCTCTTGGTTGTTTGTCTCTCTCTTGCGTGACCCACAAAAAAGCAAAATCTTGCAATAGAGTTCAACATTCTCTCTCTTCCACATACACCTAAAAGTTGCAAATATCTCTCCAAAAACCATTAAATAAAGCAAATGAAATGATAAACCTTGTGCTCTACCGAGCTTATCAACGGCGTTGACAAATCGCTAATGAAGCTCCGTCAACCAACAACGCCTCTATTTCCTTTGTACTTTCTTATTCCTCGTCTTTAAGAAATGAGAATGATATGAGCTTTTATTAACCACCGCTGACGGTAGAGACAAGCACAAGTCGGGAACTAGTAAAGCATCTCTTTCAGCGCCACCTCCTCCTTTCCCGTCATAGTCTTTTATAGTACAAATAATTGGATGCTCTCATCGACACCACCCTGTCACGATGAAAAATGAGAAAAAAACACACACACACACACTTTTAGTAAATGGGGACAAAGGAATTACTTAATAAAATAATGGAAAATTAATCTCACAGGTTTTTGAGATGCCAAACAGAAGATAGAGGTGGCAAATAAAAGAAGGAAAAAGAAAAAAAGAAAAAAAGAAAAAAGGAGCAAAAGGCACCGATCGGCACGTGCCGGCTAGGCGCTATCTATGCTTGAAATGCGATTTAGCCTCTCTTTTGATGTTTCTCTCTCCCGTGAGACCCACAAAAAACCAAGGTCTTGCAGTTGGAGCTCAACATTCTCTCCAACACTCTCTCTCCTCCACATGAACCTAAAAGCTGTAAAAACCTCCCCAAAAACCATTAACGAGGAAGCTCTAAATTCAAAATTGGCCACTTCACCACATACAAATATAATGTCTTTATTATCTTATTTCTAAGATTAGTACTTGGAAAGTCATTTTACTAAACAAAATAAACAAATAAATATTAAATTAGGCTAAATAATGAGTTAATAATTATAACAAGTATAAATATTATATAATAATCATACTAATCAATGTCTGCTTTGTTTATTGGCATATGTTGATGATTGATAATAAAAAAAAAAAAAAAATAAGTTATAACAACATAACGTAGTCAAAGCCTACATTATATTCCTGAAAATTTAATGTGGTGATGTTCAAGTTACCAAAATTGGCTGAATTAACATTTTGTTGAGAATGATTAATGTATTAAACATGTTTAATAAAGACTCACTTGACACTGTATGTAATTAACGAGCATGTTTCAAGGAATTTTAGTAGTATATGTAAATTGATGTAATGGTAACACAAGCACAGCTTCAAAGGAAGGCAAATTATAACATGGGCGAGGGTCTATCTTTCATTTTAGATTTTGGTCCAATAATTTATCTTATATTTTATTTTATATGTTGTAACATGCATTTGTGTCAAATAATTTTATAAATTCAATAACATCTCACCTTCGGTTACGTGTTTAAAGAATATATTTGTTCTCAACTAAAAGGTTGAGCGAATAAATAATGATATACATTTATAATTTATATACATATTACATATATTATATGGTGTTATCAATATCCTTCATATTCATATTCATATTCATGGTCAAGTATATATCCATAAATCTGTTGACTAAGGTAATGAAATAAAAGACATTAAGATTACTGGAATTTAAAAGAGCCAAAAAGTCAGATTCATTTACCGATAAAACAAATGCGATTATAAACCTTGTGCTCCATTGAACTTATCAAGGGAGTTGACGAATCGCTGATGAAGCTCCGACGACCAACAACGTCTCTGTTTCCTCTTTTCTTGCTTATTCATCATCTTTGAGGAATGAGAATGATATGAGCTTTATTAACCAATGCCGACAGCGGCGACAGCGACAAACCGGGAACAGGTAAATCATCTGTTTTCAGCGCCACTTCCTCCACCGTCGTCATGGTCTTTACGGTACAAATAATAAAATGCTCTCATAGACACCACATTGAATTTCCATGTACCTAATTTGAAAATGTTAATAGTCAAGGACCAAATGTGTTACAAATTGAATAGTCATGCATCTAATTTGAAAATTTTAATAGCCTAAGGACAGAAATTGATGCATGTATTATAGTTGAGAGACTAAAGATGATATTTAACAAAAATTTAGTAAATGGGGACAAAAGGAATTAATTAATAAAATAATGGAAAATTAATCTCATAGATTTTTTGGAATTAGAACTGTCGTACGTAATAGGGTGGTTCCAGAGCGCAGCAGAGCTCAACTATAATACATGTATTAATTTTGGTCCTTGGCTATTAAAATTTTCAAATTAGATGCATGACTATACCTTCAATGGTAGAAACTCCTTCACTTTTCTTTTCCCTTCAGCTTCAAACATTCGCCCCTCACCTTCTCAATTTATGCAAAACAAATAAACAAAAACTAAATATATACACACTAAATAAAATTGATTTTTATCAATTTAAAATAGGAAAATAATAGAAAAAAGGACAAAAAAGGCAAAGCAGTTAACTCGCCAGCCGGCACGTGCACTGCACGCGTCAAGTTGAGTGATGCATGTCTACCCTCCAAACGTGCAGCACTATGCCTCTCTTTGATGTTTCTCTCTTGCGTGACCCACAACAAACCAAAATCTTGCAATAGAGTTCAACTTTCTCTCCCTTCCACATCGACCTAAAAGCAGCAAAAATCTTTCCAAAAACTATTAAATAAAGCAAATGAAATGATAAACTTTGTGCTCTCAAGGGCGTTGACGAATCACTGATGAAGCTCCAGCAACCAACAACGCCTCTGTTTCGTTTGTTCTTTCTTACTCATCATCTTTTAGAAATAAGAATGATATAAGCTTTTATTAACAACCGGCAACGGTAGAGACTAAAGGCCTTCTCTAAGGTGACAACTGAAGGCCTTTACAAAGTTATAATTTAGATAATTAAAATCCCTCTTCTTCGCCAAGGACCTTGTAGTGTAGTGGCATCAAACCCTTCCCTTTATACGGGAGGTGGTGGATTCGAGCTTCAGTGGAGTCAATACTGACTCTTGTGCTTCAATAGGTTGAGAAAGTAGTCCTAAATTACGATTATTGTATTAACTTTGTAGATATTTAAAAGTTTTGTTTTAAGTATGGTAAAATTAGCTTATATTATAATATGCAAAATTCACTTCTTGTTACTTGTAAGAAGTTACTGTCCATATATCCATCAAAACCCTCTCACTGATTCCTCTTCCTCTACTCCTCCATGGCATTGAGACCTGTCATGGTCACTGAAACCTCCCAGCAAGTCGCCGAAACCCCCAGGTGAAGTGGGCCCACCGGCGAGCTAGAGTGCGCACCATTTCCCACACCATATGGCTGCGGTATTATTATTATTATTATTATTATTATTATTATTATTATTATTATTAGGAAAGTGGAAGGTAGGTCCGTAGTTATTGAAGAGTTAGGTAAGGTACGCACGTGCAATGCACGTACCTACTGAATACTACGCGGTAGGTGAGAATATTTTGTTGATAATGATGTTAAGTTAATTTCCCTACATTTTCTTTCACAATTTCACATACATTGTCAAGTTATAAAAATATAATAAATTTAAGATATTAGAATTTTGACTATCCAAACTTATCAATATCCTTCATATTCATATTCCTATTCATGGTCAAGTATCCATAAATCCGGTTGACTGATCTAATAGAATAAAAGATAATAAAATTTGACGAGTAAATTACTGGAATTTAAAAGAGACAAAAAGTCATATTCATTAACCAATAAAGCAAATGAAATTTATAAACCTTGTGCTCCACCGAGCCTATCAAGGGCTTCGACGAACCGCTGATGAAGCTCTGGCAACCAACACCGCCTCAGGAATGAGAATGATATGAACTTTTATAAACCACCACTAATTGCGGCACCAATGGCGGTGACAGTGATAAAGTGGGCACTGGTAAAGCATTTGCTTTCAGCGCAGCCGCCTCCTCCGCCGTCATGGTCTTGTACGGTACAAATAATTGAATGCCCTCATCGGCACCACCCTGATAAAAAATTAGAAAAAAACAAAAAAAAACACAAATTTAGTAAATGGGGGCAAAAGGAATTAATTAATAAAATAATTGAAAACGATTTTCATCAATAAAACGATTTTCATTAACAAATATATACGCACACATTAAAACGATTTTTATCAATTTAAAACAGGAAAAAAATTATAAAAAAAAAACGTAAAAAGTAAAAGAAAAGAGGGAGACCATCAGTGAGATGACTCGTAGCATACACAAATTATATCGTGGACCACGCATCAAAACGACGTCGTTTTGATTAATGAAAACAGACGGATGAAACCACCTCCGTTCCTCGCCATTTACTTTCAGTTCATATACACTGCAGTTACATTTCAACACAACTGCAGTTACAAATCTATATAACTACAGTTTCATTCGATAACAAAAAAACACAAACGTGAAACTGTTATTCAGTATCAGTTCATTTATACTGTAGTTACATTTCAACACAACTACAGTTACATTTCGATATAACTATAATTTCATTCGATAATATAAAACACAAATGTGAAACCGTTATTCAGTATCAATTCATATACACTACAGTTACATTTCAACACAACTACAGTTACATTTCGATATAACTACAGTTTCATTCGATAATATAAAAAAAATATAAGACACTATCTTTTGAGATGATCTGTAGTATCAGCGATCATGGTCCACAGTATAACAACTGCGTAGCATAAGGGACTTCACGTCTGATGATGTAGATTTTCTTTGCCTCTTCTTCTAAGGCTTGAAGAAGGGAGTAACGCTTCAAGAGTTTCTGAGAAGGATCATCAATGGCAGAAATTTCAACAAGAGCAATTGAAACGGATTTAGGAACTACAAATTCACAGTTTAGATAGATATTCATTTCACTGAAATCCTGGGCAATTTTGTTCTCTTTCTACTCCAATTATTTTCTCTATCTTTAACCAGAGACGATGAAAATGAACGACTAGGGGGCTGATTTTATAGTGGTCCACAGATTAAATGAAGAGGGAGCACAAATGGAAATTTAGAAATGAAAGTGGGTCCGACTAAAAAAAGAAATGGAAATGGGTCCTGGTAGGGGGAAGATTCTGATATCTTTCACACTCGGTTCGTCGCGTAGGGAAACATGGAATTTTTAAAAAAAAATACAAAAAGAAATAAATTAAAGAAGAGTTAGGTAAGCCATTTACGCACGTGCAGTGCACGTACCTACTGAACGCTATGCAATATATAGGTAAGAATATTTTGTTGATAATGATGTTAAGTTAATTTTCCTACATCTTATTTTATAATTTCAAATTATCAAGTTGTAAAAATATAATAAACTAAAATAAATCGTTAAATATTTAAACGAAGGAACTAAAATACACAATTAAAGTTCAAAAAGTCATTAAAAACCTTTGACCATCAAGATTTGAGGTAAAATGTGACTCGCATCCATCTAGACAAGGGCGGTGGTAAAGTCATTAATTTCCTCATTTATTTGTATTTCATTGACCGTTTTCAACCGAACATGACCAGGATTTGTGTTGGCCCAACCAAAACCGAGTTATCTTCACCCTAACAACCATAAAGACACCCGATTAAAATGACTAGTCATATCACATCACATCACCCTTTTTAACCTTTTTTAAACACCTGACACAATGACTATGACCGTCCAACCCACATTCAACACATGCCGAACATGCGACGACTTAGCATGTTCACCTCACATTGCTTATAAAAGGCACATTAATTGTTGAGAGGGGAGACATTTGGACTCCTTGATACCCTCGGACATTTTCGGTCACAATTCCTGTTAATCCTGATCCCATCTCTACTCAGTAGACTACAATGTGGCCATTTGATTTATATTAGAAGGAGTATTAAATCAACTCATACGACCAAGTGTC
Organism: Ipomoea trifida; assembly: GCA_003576665.1. NCBI lineage: Eukaryota > Viridiplantae > Streptophyta > Magnoliopsida > Solanales > Convolvulaceae > Ipomoea > Ipomoea trifida. Next base: position 4,837,146 of record CP025656.1, read on the forward strand.
TGACCGATTATTGTATCAACTTTAATTTGAAGATTTCATATTTTGTAGATATTTAAAAGTTTTGTTTTAAGTATGGTAAAATTAGTCACTTTGAGAAATAACTAGAGAGTTAATTTTGAATAAAGTTCTCTAAATATCATGGATTTTTAATTTTAGTCTTTGAAATTTAAAGTTACCAAATTTAGATCTTTTACGCACGTGTAGTGCGCATGCCTACTGGACGAGACATGTGAGAATATTTTGTTAATATTTGCCATCTAGGCAAAGACAATTACACTTTGTTTTTGTTTTTGTTTTTTTGTTTTGTTTTGTTTTGTTTTGTTTCGTTTTTTGTTTTTTTTTTTTTTTTCCTTTTTTTTTTTGTTTTTTGGTTTTTTGGCAATGTGAAGGTAGATTATTAGAAAGATAAAATTAACTAAACATCTATTAGGGCTGGTCAAAACAATTCGGTTTATCCGAACCGGAATAAATCGAACCGGTTCGGTATTAAACCGAAGAACCGATCGGTTCTTCTTATAGAGAAACCAAATGGTTCAGTCCAATTTGGTTTTTAAACCAAACCATAGGAACTTAATTGTTGGGTGTTGTTTAAGTTGTTCAATAAATCAATATGAATTTACAATTTTGTCATTTCTAATTAGTGTATGTTGATTAGAACAAATGACTAAATACATCGTCCCGGCAACTAGCTAATTAAAGGTATTATTACAATTTCACTTAGTTTGACAATTTAATTTTAATACCAAATTGAAGAATGCATTCTGTCTTAATTTGACGTCTACTTAACCTTCATCTGTGGGAAGGACCAACATTGAAAAGAATTCGAAAGTTAAGGAATATAAATTGTTCAAATTAAAAGTCGGGGACAATAAATTGTAGAAAATCAATATAGTCGGAGGACCATGGCTGGAATTAACTCTAATGATTACATATTATATACATTCTAATCTCTCCTTTTTAAGTAGTATTATTCAAAAAAAATCTCTCCTTAAGTATACTTGCATACTATAAAACAATAGTACTTTGATACTCTTAAGTTACAAAATTTCATAACACAAGATACAAAACTCACAACACAAGACACACATGTTTTATAGTTTTTTTTTTTAAAAAAAAAAACTATAACGTGAATTAAACAACCAAAAAATCGCCGTCAAAAGTAAATAAAAACAATGTGTATATGACCAAGGTCCACATACAGTGCACTATGGACCCTGGTCCACAGTACAATGATCCCACGACCAGTCGACCACCCGCACTTATTATTATTACTAGTTTTTTCACGCGCATTGCGCAAATGGGATAATGCCCAATGTTTTATTTTAAATAAGTACTTCAAAGTATATCAGTACAAGATTATATATGAGATGTTCATGCATATGTAATTGAATGTTACGTTGAATTTGTTTATTTAAATTAATAATTCAAACTATATATAATTTTCACTAAAATAAATGTTTGCAATTTTATAAAAACGATAGTCTAAATACTTAATCTAAAAATGATAGTATAAATAAATACTACTTTTGGTAATAAAATTTATACATTTTAAATCATATTAATAAATAAATATGATTTACCTTTAACGTGAATAACTAGTCCAAAAAATATTACGGGGTAGTTTCATGCTTCAATTTATTAGGTTATTTGAATGTCTTCTTTGTCAACAAATTCTCACTAAGTAGTTAATATGATTTGTAAGTAAACATGAATTCTAAATTAAAGGAATGCATATGCATTATTTTATTTATTGTAATTACTAATTTATTTAATTGAATAAGAGTAATAGTGTGGGTACTCACTTTTCAATAATATACTCTAACATATTCGTAGTATATCTTTAACAATTATGTTAACTCTGATTGGGATATGGTTCGAACTTAAGACTTTTCTTATAGAAATTAATTAGTAAGTTAAAAGTTAACGTAATATTCCGTTACTAAAGTTTATATTAACGAAATGTGGGTTATTTAAGGGAAGAAAATAATATAATAGAGGGTAAGGAAGGAAAATCATAAACAAGTACAAAAATTAAAATAATATGGACCATTCGGTTAAGTAAATAATTTCCACCAACATTTTTTTCTTCCCATTAGAACCCTAACTTTATTGGCTCTTATTAAAATTGTAGATACTAGTAAATTACCCGTGCGATGCACCGCTAAATTTTTATTCCATGGTAATTACTAATTTATTTTATTCCATCGTTTTATTATTATGATTACTATATGGTAATTAAGGAGCATATATTATTATTAATTAATATTATGCAAATTATGACATCTATTTAATTATGGACGTAATATCTGTATGTTTAATTTTCTTTAATTATGTCTGTAATATGTGTACGTTTAATTTCCTTTAATTATTTCCGCAATATGTGTACGTTTAATTTCCTTCAATTATGTCTGTAATATTGTACCATTAATTTCCTTAATTTATTAGATAAAATCTATATTATGGTAAGTATAAAAAATAGATTAATAAAAGTATAATGTGTGAATTAATTTATTAATTACCATAATTATTAAGATTTTATTATATTCAAAAGTAACTACATGCATAATTTTATGTGTAATAATATGTAAATTGAAATAATTTGCATAATTGTATTGATATAATAATATGTGAATTAGCATATAATAATCTGTGAAATGGAATAATTATCATAATTTTTTAAATCTCCTTCAATTGTGGACGCAATATATGTATTATCAATTTCCATAACTGATTAGATAAAATTTATACTACAAAAAGTATTAATTCCTTAATTGTCATAATTTTTAGGATTTTATTTCAAAGTAGTCAAACGAAGTGCATGGGTAATTGATATTAGTTGAAGTAAAAAAAAATACTGGTATAAAATCTTTGTAAGAAAAGGATTCTCTAAATTTAATTACCATAATAAATTTAGATGTTAAATACGGTTGGTAACAGGTTATTTAGATGGCAATAGTATATATGGTAATTACCTATATAGATTATCATAATAAATAATTAACATATAGATCAGAATTATAAAAAACGGGGGAAGTCTTTTAGGTAAGATATATTAAGAAAAATATCAATTAATTAAAATATGATAGAAAAATTATATTAGAGGAATTATATTAGGAAATTGATTAGCTAGTATCAATCTTGCAAATTTTTTCTAATTTTATATTTGTAATTACTGTTATAAACGGATTTAATAGGAAAATTTAATTAGGAACATATATATTAAAGAGTTTTGGATTATTATTATTATATTATTAATATTAGGAAAATTAGATTAGTAAATTATATTAAGAGTTTTGGAGGTGATATTAACTCTTTATGTTTCAGTAGGTTGAGAAAGTAGTTATTACCAGATACTGTATTGTAACAGAGTCAGTAGTACTAAAAAACAGAGTTTTGGATTATTATTATTATTATTATTATTATTATTATTATTATTATTATTATTATTATTATTATTATTATTATTATTATTATTATTATTATCATCATCATCTTAATAGAATAGATTTTAAATAGAGGCTACAAACCAGCCGAATACAGTTTCGACAAGAAGAGACGGCCTAATCGCAATATTGTCGCGCACAAAAAAAACATATAATATTATCATTCAAGTTTCTTGCCCTGTAATTTCTTTCATTCTCTTGTAAACTCTTCTAGTTGAATTATTGTGACAAAAATAAAGTACAACTATTGACTAAAAGTAATAATGCCACAATAATTAAAGACCAAAAATAAAATTTGCACTTTTAAAAAGATCACCTTTCTTAGAAAAATTTGAAGTTGAGGATTGGAAAGAGAGGCTAATCACAAATTCATGAAAGTGGTTTGATGATTTTGATTACTACAATTGTTCTTTTTACCATTTTATCCTTAAATTTTATGCAAGCTTAGTTGATCCGTTTAGAGAACGGGTCAATTAGTTCCATCATATTTGATACACAATACAAAGTAGTAATTACTTTCATAGGTCTTCCACAAAATCCCTATGTTACTTGATGTCTTTTTCATAGTCCTTTGTTTCAAGTGTGAATCACCAAGTTGCCTGGGAAAGGTTTTTTTTTTTTTTTTTTTTTTTAAATTAAATGTCGGTAGAGCTGGAGGCCGGCTTGTTTCTTGTGGCTTCTAGATCTAGAGACAGAATTTCTTGCAGCTTGGTTCATGATCCTTTAAGCTTCATCTCTACTGATTATTGAGTTTGTGTGTTGCATGGCAATTGCAATGCCTTATTTTTAATTTAAAAGATCTCAAATGCACTTGCCTTATGACATGTCCTAAAAGTATTAAACCCGTCAAGCAATCTTCTTTTGCTCATCTTTAGAGATTTGTAGAGATTCTTTCACATTCTGATATGATCTAATATAAAGATAGTACTACTTTTAGTGAGTGTAGACTCCAAGAAGAAGACAGGTGGAGAGAGTATAGTGAGACTAGGGAAACAAAATAGAAAGATTAGAGTGATATAGACAATATTAATAAGAATAATTCCACTATAGTATGCTCCCATTTACCATATAAGGGACTAATATGTATACTATATTCCTTGAGCACATTTATATATACTATATTACTAATGGTATTAACTCTGCTACTAATTAGGTTGCACCATCCTAATTCTAAGGCTATCCTTATTCCTGCAAATCCCTAACATTTTCTAAAATGGGTCCCACTTCCACATCATTAAATTTACAAATTATACATTTTTTATTCTACATCTTGCAAATCTTTCTCACTCTAAAAAATGAATCTCACTTTCCTATTATATTATAAACATAATACTAAAATAATATTAACAGAAATAATCAAAATAAAAAAGGAAACAAAAGGTGGGTTGGCAGCACAAAAGGTGCATCATGGCAAATTAGCAAATTCTCTCTCCTATTGCTAATTTAGCCAATTCTCTCTCCCTTGTCAATACACATCAGCTTAAAATAAAATATAAAAAAATATTTCTCTCTCTTGCCATGTCACATTGCCAATGCTAAATTTGCAGGGATAATGACAGCCTAAGAACACATTTAACTCCACAAATTAAATTACACAATTTACTCCAATAATTAAGAGTTAATTCCATTTTTGGTCCTAGATTTATAGGTGGCAGTCCACTTTTAATCCTCTTTTTTTTTTTTTTTTCAAAACATCCTCTTTTGATCTTATTATTATTGTGACATGACCACTTTTGGTCCACTTTTGTATTAAAAAGATCAAAATGTCCTTGTATTTAACGGCATTTTAACGATTTTGTTGATGGAGGACCAAAAATGGTCATGCCACAATAATACTGGGACCAAATGAGGGTGTTTTGATATAAAAGGCCTAAAAGTGGACGGTCACCTATAAATCTAGGACCAAAAATGGAATTAACTCAATAATTAATATGCAATAAAGGGTGTATCACATCCCACCTCTTGATGCTTGACATATTCTTTTAGCTGCCTTAGCTTCTTCCTCAATAAGTCTCATTTATGATGTAGTATTTTAAGTGTAGTAACCTGGGGTGTGGTTGAGTTGAAGCGCATCCTTAACTAAACATCAAGGGTTTGATCCTTAGCTTTGGGTATGGAGTAGTAGTCTTAAATCTCCAAGCTAGTTGTCTCATCCATTAGAAGTGCCTAGCTACAATTCAGCGAGGAGAATATTCACTGTGTTGAAAATATATCCTGGGCTACACTCATTGAGGCCGGCTTGGAGGGTGCCAATATCATTCTTATAGATAGAGAGAGTTGATTGCATTGTTGTGGAAATAAGATTGATAATGTGAAAATTAAAAAAAAATGTTGTGTCGTGGAAAATCATTGCCATGGAAACGAAAATCATTGCCATGGAAACCCATTGGTTTCTTGCCCTCGTTAATCCATTATGTCTCAAGGGAAAAGTCAAGATTGCCCCTTTTCGTGTATATTTCTTTTGTAGCCATGATAATTCTAAGATGGCTAGTAAGGACGGGAATAGTCCAAACTCTTTGTTAATGGGCTGTAAGAAACTTTTATACTTACATATATATTCGTAGCTGGTATAGCTACTCTTTCGCTGCCTATATGCATATATAAGATTATGTTGGATTTTGACGATAAGAAACACGATCCTTGTCTTTAGTCTGTTAGCCTGTGCACTTAGAGTGAACTCTATCTGTATTCGAGTGGGGTTCAGTCTGGGTGTGGCGGTAACTACTCCGGAGATACGGCATAGCCGAACCGGGGTGTTACAAGTTTTTGGTGTATGTGGAAGAGAGAGAATGTTGAACTCTATTGCAAGATTTTGCTTTTTTGTGGGTCATGCAAGAGAGAGACAAACAACCAAGAGAGGCACAGTACTGCACGCGTGCAGTGCCCGTGTCGGCTGGCGAGTTAACTGTTTTGCCTTTTTTTTTTTTCCTTTTTTTTTTTTCCTATTTTAAGTTGATGAAAATCTTTTTTTTTTTTAATTTGTGTGTATATATTTTTTAGTATCAGCTTTACATCTATAAAAATCGGACGGATTACATTACATTTTTTTAAAATAGTGGCATTTTAGTAATTATCGTCAATTTCAATTTACAAACTTGAACAGTTAAATATGTATATTTTAATAGCTATGCATTCATGAATAAATGTTAAAAAATCAATGAAAAAGCTAAATTTTAAATCTAAATAGTAAATGTTAAACACTAAGCAATAGAAAGTGAACCCGACCTAAACTAAATAAAATCAAAAACTCAATTATAAACTCTAAAATCTAATGAGAATATCGTTCTTTTGTAAAAAGCAACTGATCTCAACCATCTATCATGCTTTTTATATAATATAGATCAGAATTCTAGTAAATAAATCAAAGCCCATCCACCTATCATGCAATCGTTATACCCTGCATCACGGTGCACATAGCAATGTGCACCACGTACGTAAACGACGTCGTTTCGATTTTAGTGGACGCGGACGCGAATGACTACAAGGAACTCATTATCTATAATACACATAATCATTATCTATAAAACACAGAACGTTTGCCTAGAATACACAGAATATTTGCCCAGAATACACAGAATATTGACACAAAATACACAGATGTTAGTGGACGCGGACGCGAATGATTCCAGTGAATTCATTATCTATAATACACATAATCATTATCTAGAATACACAGAACGTTTGCCTAGAATACACAGAATTTTGCCCAGAATACACAGAATATTGACACAAAATACACAGAACTCATCCTCCTAACATTCGAATGCACAGACACATCACAACCTATGTTAATAACATAAATACACAGAATATTGGCACAAAATACACAAAACTCATCCTCCTAAACATACACAAAACTCATCCTCCTAAACATTCGAATGCACAAACACAACACCAGGGCCGGTTTTTTGGTTTTGGTGGCCCCGTTCTGGTAAATAAATGAGGCCCTACTAAAAGTGAAATTTTTAAAATCAATACCATAATTTTTTCTAATAATAATACTAATAAGGTAATAAAATGTTGTTGTGTGCAAAGAGAAAGGCAAAAGGATTTTAAAAAAAAAGAGGCAAAAAGTTTACTAAAAAAAAAAGGTTTTTTCTAATAATAATAATAAGGTGATAAAATGTTGTTGTGTGCAAAGAGAAAGGCAAAAGGATTTTATTTATTTTTAACGTAAATACAAAACTCATCCTTCTAAACATTCGAATGCACAAACACAATAAATATATATAATCCCACTATTTTAATTTTCCCCTATCATGATTTTTATATAATATATATAATATAAATCAAAGCCCATTTTCCCACTATTTTTCAGAACAATACCATGCTGGCTATGGAGTTTAAACCCATGTGCACTTCTATGCAAAAGATCTTAAGTCTTCCCCCTTAACCTCTCGGGCAAACCAGCAATTGTTGCTTTTGATGTGTTTGTAAAATTGTATAGTTGAGGACATTGTTTCCGCCAACAAAATGGGCATCAGAGTTCAATGCTGCAATAATAGCCCATTTCATCAAAAAAAAATTGGATTTTTTATTTTAAAATATTTACAAAAACAATTAAATTTTTAATTGAATACATATTTACAAACTTTGACTTCAAATCTTATTATTTATAATTTTCTTACCAAAAATGTTATAATCTATCATAAAATTCTCCTTCTATATCTTGTTTCTCAACATAACATTCTCAAGCTAAAGACCTTGTTGTCTAGTGGTATTAGGTGTCTTGGTTTACACTCCCACATGTATGATGGAGTGGTTTCGAGCTTTAGTACAGGTAATTGTTGACTAAAATATAACGTTCTCAACTTCATCATTTTTATCAATAGAAATGTGAGATATTAAATACTAAATCATTTATACAGTATTAATAATTAAGCACTTGCAAACAAAAATATTTTATATTAAAATTTAAAACAATTTTAAATGCAAAAAATTTATAATAACAAAACTGTTTTAATAAAATATTTAAAAAATATACTTACTAGTATTGGTAAAAGAGTCAAATCCAAACTGATGACATCAATTAGAAGAGGCTCACTCTTGGTGTTTTTCATCTCGGAGATGTTTTTAATCAAGAGAGCTTCCTTTTTGGAAGAGGTTGGTAAGCAAATTAAGGTCGTTTCAAAGTTAGATGTGATCATCACATGTACTAATGATCTAACTGAGCAACTATATTGCCAAGGACCTTGTGGTCCAGTGGCATCAAACCCTTTCTTTTATACGGGAGGTGGTGGGTGGTGGGTTCGAGCCACAGTGAAGTCAATACTAACTCTTGTGCTTCAATAGGTTGAGAAAGTAGTTATAAACAGATACAAAGTAGTTATAAACAGATACTGCATTGTAATAGAGAAAAAAAACTGAGCAACTATATGAAATGCATTGCATGTTGAGAAAATGACCTTTTTTTTTGTGACAAACTATTGGACTCAAATGAGAAATATGTCCAAAAGAAATGATTTGAGAAAGAAAAACCGAAGGAAGAATCATGTTTTCAAACCCTTAGTTTCTAAAGCGAGTTGAGGAGGACCTTGATTGACCCACGGGTGGCTTTAAGTGCCATGGCCCAGTGGTCGTTGTGGATATTGTATGACCAGTTCATACTGCAGGGCGAAGTCTATTCGCCGGGTACTATATAACTCGTAGGATGAGGTATTCCTATGGGGATGTGCACATTTAAGGTATAGTTACTCCAGAAGTTCGGGTAGGTGTTGGTTTTTATGGACCTAGCTAGGCCAGCTAGGAATCATTTTAACGAACCTTACGTCCAGGGGATCAGTGTTAGACCGGGTGATGACCACTGAACCCGAGTTCGATGATCCAAGTGGTCAGAATGGGAGTTATGAGAATGCTCCAAAGGCCTCACGCTTACTAAGAAGAAACTAAGGAGGTTTTAAAGATGAGAAAAGAGTTACTACTCTGTAACGATTTGAGAAGGAAATGATTCTATCCAAAATGTGACGAATTTTGAGCACGGAAATGTGCTGTCGAACTTCCTTTTGAGTGAAAATGAGGGAAACTACGGGGAATGAAATATTTTTACAAACTTGTCTGAAAAACAGAAAAATGTGTTTTAGGTGGCAATGATGCCGGTACCTTTATATGAGAGAAGTTTGCGTGTTGAGTTAGCGATACGCCTTATATTATATTATCTATTACTGATAACCTGATTGCAGGTAGAGCTATAACTCGTGGGTAAATTCTACAACTTACAAATGATTATATTTTCGAAACCTTTGTCTACTTTTGAGTGATAATGGATATCCTTACTTAGCCGTCGTGCTAACTACACTTCACCGTGTATCTTATCAGATGAAGTCTAGCGTGGGTATGCTCCTGCTTCTGCTTCTGATCCTCCAGCTCTGGCTCATGCTCCTGCTTAGTGTACTCCTGACCCCATTCTCATTCCTGTTCAATCAGTGTTACCTATTTTGGTTTCTTGCCCTCGTTAATCCATTATGTCTCAAGGGAAAAGTCAAGATTGCCCCTTTTCGTGTATATTTCTTTTGTAGCCATGATAATTCTAAGATGGCTAGTAAGGACGGGAATAGTCCAAACTCTTTGTTAATGGGCTGTAAGAAACTTTTATACTTACATATATATTCGTAGCTGGTATAGCTACTCTTTCGCTGCCTATATGCATATATAAGATTATGTTGGATTTTGACGATAAGAAACACGATCCTTGTCTTTAGTCTGTTAGCCTGTGCACTTAGAGTGAACTCTATCTGTATTCGAGTGGGGTTCAGTCTGGGTGTGGCGGTAACTACTCCGGAGATACGGCATAGCCGAACCGGGGTGTTACAAGTTGGTATCAGAGCCCTGTTTCGAGTCAAAATCCTGATTCAAATTTTTTTTTTCGAGTCAATTCTAGTTTCGAGTTAACCAAGTTTCGGAGTTAGCTTAGGTTCGTTGAGATCGACCTAAGTCGTTGTTACAGCTTGATGAGTACAAGTTCTAGAGCAGAGCTGGAACGGAAGCCAGGTAGCGTAAGAAGGGGGTATTTCACTTCTACTCTACAGAATCTCACGATTCTGGTTGTTGAATAATATGATCAATGCTTGTGATTGCCTGCATGTGATTGCTTGAGATTTTTATGAGTGAGCTGGATAGCATAATGCTTTGATTATCGCTATCTGTGTTTTCTTGCATGCGTTTACTTAAGCTGTTGTGAGTAAGCATGCTAGCGTAGCGCGCTGATTGTTAGTACACTTTGTTGAGACCCTCGCTTAGAGGGTGTGATAAAGGCGAATATTAGGAAGAACTGTATAGGACTTGAGTAAGGTGCTATACTAACTGCTTAACTAGCTAATTCCGAGAGGGACTCTTATACCTTGAATACTAAATTAAGATCGTCGTTCAGCAAAGATGCCACCAAGACGGAATGCACCTGCGGAGAACGATAATAACCTCTCTGCGATAGATCGAATGGTTCAGGCCATGGAGAGGATGGCTGAGTTGATGCTAGCTCAGCAAGCTCAAAACCAAAATCAGGGGCAGCCAAGAATGGATTATGCTAAAGCGATAGCCAACCGACAACCACCGTACTACGCAGGCGAAAAGGATCCGGTGATTCTGGAAGAGTGGATCCGAACCTTTGATAAATTACTCAACGCAGTAATTGTCTGCGAACAGCGGATCCTCGGCAGTTTATTACACAAAAGCTCAGCTGGTGGCGACGGTCGGACCTACTCTCTGCAAGACCCAGCCTTCGTTGGAGAATTCAAGGTGGAGTTGAGGGAACAATTCTACACTGAGCGTATCAAGGGGATTAAGTGTGAGGAGTTTCTTCGACTAAAGCAGAAGGGAGCAACGATCGAAGAGTACCATGATCAATACGTAGAACTGATGCGTTTCGCCCAGGAGATCATCCCTGACGAGGCAAGCAAGGCGAGAAGGTTCGTTCGTGGGTTGGATTGGAGCATAAGAGGAATGATCGCGCCATTCATGTGCTCTACTTTGAAAGAGGCATAACGGGCCACCAAAACCAAAAAACCGGCCCTGGTGTTGTGTTTGTCTTCGAATTCTAGGAGATGAGTTTTGTGTATGTTTAGAGGTGAGTTTTGTATTTTGTGCCAATATTCTGTGTATTTATGTTATTAACATAGGTTGTGATGTGTCTGTGCATTCGAATGTTAGGAGGATGAGTTCTGTGTATTTTGTGTCAATATTCTGTGTATTCTGGGCAAAATTCTGTGTATTCTAGGCAAACGTTCTGTGTATTCTAGATAATGATTATGTGTATTATAGATAATGAATTCACTGGAATCATTCGCGTCCGCGTCCACTAACATCTGTGTATTTTGTGTCAATATTCTGTGTATTCTGGGCAAATATTCTGTGTATTCTAGGCAAACGTTCTGTGTTTTATAGATAATGATTATGTGTATTATAGATAATGAGTTCCTTGTAGTCATTCGCGTCCGCGTCCACTAAAATCGAAACGACGTCGTTTACGTACGTGGTGCACATTGCTATGTGCACCGTGATGCAGGGTATAACGATTGCATGATAGGTGGATGGGCTTTGATTTATTTACTAGAATTCTGATCTATATTATATAAAAAGCATGATAGATGGTTGAGATCAGTTGCTTTTTACAAAAGAACGATATTCTCATTAGATTTTAGAGTTTATAATTGAGTTTTTGATTTTATTTAGTTTAGGTCGGGTTCACTTTCTATTGCTTAGTGTTTAACATTTACTATTTAGATTTAAAATTTAGCTTTTTCATTGATTTTTTAACATTTATTCATGAATGCATAGCTATTAAAATATACATATTTAACTGTTCAAGTTTGTAAATTGAAATTGACGATAATTACTAAAATGCCACTATTTTAAAAAAATGTAATGTAATCCGTCCGATTTTTATAGATGTAAAGCTGATACTAAAAAATATATACACACAAATTAAAAAAAAAAAGATTTTCATCAACTTAAAATAGGAAAAAAAAAAAGGAAAAAAAAAAAAGGCAAAACAGTTAACTCGCCAGCCGACACGGGCACTGCACGCGTGCAGTACTGTGCCTCTCTTGGTTGTTTGTCTCTCTCTTGCATGACCCACAAAAAAGCAAAATCTTGCAATAGAGTTCAACATTCTCTCTCTTCCACATACACCAAAAACTTGTAACACCCCGGTTCGGCTATGCCGTATCTCCGGAGTAGTTACCGCCACACCCAGACTGAACCCCACTCGAATACAGATAGAGTTCACTCTAAGTGCACAGGCTAACAGACTAAAGACAAGGATCGTGTTTCTTATCGTCAAAATCCAACATAATCTTATATATGCATATAGGCAGCGAAAGAGTAGCTATACCAGCTACGAATATATATGTAAGTATAAAAGTTTCTTACAGCCCATTAACAAAGAGTTTGGACTATTCCCGTCCTTACTAGCCATCTTAGAATTATCATGGCTACAAAAGAAATATACACGAAAAGGGGCAATCTTGACTTTTCCCTTGAGACATAATGGATTAACGAGGGCAAGAAACCAAAATAGGTAACACTGATTGAACAGGAATGAGAATGGGGTCAGGAGTACACTAAGCAGGAGCATGAGCCAGAGCTGGAGGATCAGAAGCAGAAGCAGGAGCATACCCACGCTAGACTTCATCTGATAAGATACACGGTGAAGTGTAGTTAGCACGACGGCTAAGTAAGGATATCCATTATCACTCAAAAGTAGACAAAGGTTTCGAAAATATAATCATTTGTAAGTTGTAGAATTTACCCACGAGTTATAGCTCTACCTGCAATCAGGTTATCAGTAATAGATAATATAATATAAGGCGTATCGCTAACTCAACACGCAAACTTCTCTCATATAAAGGTACCGGCATCATTGCCACCTAAAACACATTTTTCTGTTTTTCAGACAAGTTTGTAAAAATATTTCATTCCCCGTAGTTTCCCTCATTTTCACTCAAAAGGAAGTTCGACAGCACATTTCCGTGCTCAAAATTCGTCACATTTTGGATAGAATCATTTCCTTCTCAAATCGTTACAGAGTAGTAACTCTTTTCTCATCTTTAAAACCTCCTTAGTTTCTTCTTAGTAAGCGTGAGGCCTTTGGAGCATTCTCATAACTCCCATTCTGACCACTTGGATCATCGAACTCGGGTTCAGTGGTCATCACCCGGTCTAACACTGATCCCCTGGACGTAAGGTTCGTTAAAATGATTCCTAGCTGGCCTAGCTAGGTCCATAAAAACCAACACCTACCCGAACTTCTGGAGTAACTATACCTTAAATGTGCACATCCCCATAGGAATACCTCATCCTACGAGTTATATAGTACCCGGCGAATAGACTTCGCCCTGCAGTATGAACTGGTCATACAATATCCACAACGACCACTGGGCCATGGCACTTAAAGCCACCCGTGGGTCAATCAAGGTCCTCCTCAACTCGCTTTAGAAACTAAGGTTTTGAAAACATGATTCTTCCTTCGGTTTTTCTTTCTCAAATCATTTCTTTTGGACATATTTCTCGTAAAATATTTAAGTATAATATTTTGGCTTCAAAAACACCGCCCGGATGCCCGTAGGCTCTCAAAACATCACAACACATAAGTCTAAAAACATAGGGGAAAAACCGGGTTGGGAATGGGTCGAAACGAGTCCGCGTCGCGCGGACTCGCAACTGTCCGCGCCTGCGGACGCCCGGCGGACGCGGCGTCCGGACCGCGCCGGCGGTCTCGGCCTCTCGCGCCGAGACTGGGCCCACGACGCCAGCGGACGCGCGTCCGTCGGCGTCCAGCTCTCGCCGTATGGCCAATTCGTAAGGGCGCGCGGTGGACGCGCGGTGGCACTGTCGCGTCCGCCCGGATTTCTGCCGTCTTGGGCCGCAAGTTTGGGGTCGTAACGCCCTGATCTACCACTTTTTCCACAATTATAAGCATATACGGACCCCAAACATCATATACATGCATGAAAATAATTATGAACACGTACAAGAAAATTTATCAAGCTTAAATTCAAGGATTTTGGAGCCAATTTATAGATCTAAAGAGTAGCACATATTTTTCATGAACAAAATTCTAACATGCAATTTTTCCTAGCATTTGCCTATTTCCAAGTGATTGAACCGACTTAAGGGAATCCTTACCTCCGTAGAAGATTCCTAGAACTGTAGAAGTGTTAGATCCTTCTTCGAAACCCAAGCCCCTAAAAGCATCACCATAATAACAATATTCTTCATGCACTAAACATTAACACTTAAGTTCTAGAGATGAATAGATCTAACAAAGTCCAAGATCTTACTTACACTTAATCCTTGAGTAAGAAAAATATTTTGGAGCTCCTTTGACAATGGAAGACTTTTAATTCTTCTTCTTCTTTCTCTAAGGGTGTGATTCGAAAATGGGATGGGGAGTAAGAGAGAGATGAGTGATCTTGTGTGATTTTGTTCTTGAAGATCAAGAAACATAGTACAATGCACATGCTTCATTAAATGCAAGATCAAGACCAAATCTCATTCTAGGATTTAATGCCACATGTCAACACCTCATTCATCCCTTAAGAAGATATTAATTCACTTGATCAGTTTAAGCCTAAATTAGATGAATGTTCGGAGGATTATAACTTAATTCGGGAAAATTCTAATACCAAAATTATCGTAAAAATATTCCCGTCGCAAATCACCAATTCTGGGAATTTTCCGATAGTCCGTTAGATTTAGGTTCAGAGTCCGTAACAATTTATCCCTTACCGTCCATTTAAAAATTTCCTTGAACTAACTAGAAATTCAGGCTTAATCGTATGATACTTAATAATCCAACTCTAGGAAAATCCGAATCAAATCCATATCCTTATAATTTTCTCGGTTCGTGACCGATACGTAGATCGTAACCTATTATTAACTAGTCTCACTTATAAAAATCCTTCTTCTGAAGTACCGAGAGATCATCTCATAAATATCGTAGCTTATAGAAAAAATTCTCTCGATCACCGAGACCCTCTCAAAGTCATAGCTTAAAAAAAATATATCTATATTCTCGAACCTTAACTTTATCGAAAAAACCGAGGGGTTACAGTCTACCCTCCTTAAAAAGAGTTTCGTCCCCGAAACTTCCTCTTATTTTCCACGGATTCTAAGCAGACTACTATTTACCTTCGTTTACGCATAATGGATTCTTAGTATGCCTAATCTTAGCACACAATTTCCGCTACATTTTCCTTCTTAACAAATAGTACCGGTGCGCCCCAAGGCGACATACCTGGCCTAATAAATCTCTTCTTCAAAAATTCTGTCAATTGTGCCTTCAGCTCCTCCATCTCCTTAGGTGCCATTCGATAAGGCGCTTTCGAGATAGGTAGTGTTCTTGGTACGAGATCGATGGTGAATTTCACTTTTCTTCCCGGTAGCATTTCCGTGAGGTTGTCGGGGATTACGTCAGGAAATTCGCGTACTACTGAGATTCGCTCAATCTCAAGTTCTTCTACTTCCGCATCTTGCACCAAACAGAGATACACTTTGCATCCCGGGTGTACGAATTTCTTCAATCTCCGCGTAGTTAATAACCTCGACTCGAGTTGCTTGCCAAATCTTTAGTAGGATATTCTTCCTCCCTTCGGTCTTTGCTCGTAAGACGACCTTTCGCTCATCCCACACGATTCGAGCTTTATACCTATCCAACAATCTATCCTGAGTACGACATCGATGTCCTCAGGTTCAAAACGAACGAGGTTTCGGGACTGTTAGATTCCGCTATTTCTATAGCAACGTTGTCATAGCTATCTCTACAGGGTACTTATTATTCCTGAGGCCGTTGTGTCATTTAAATCTAGTCTAGCAGTAGGTCTTATCTTTAGTTTATCAGTAAACGCAGGTGATTATAATGAATTGGTAGTCCCTGTATCGAATAGGACTAATCCAAGCGCTGAGTTTATGGGGAATGTACCCGTTACGACGTCGCTAGCCTGAGCCTGAGTGCTGTTGACGACGTAAATCCTGCCTTGCTTCTCCCCGCTGCTTTCTCCCATCACTTGTTTCCCCTTGTGGTTAGAACCAAATGTGGCGTTCGTTGGCCTCCCCAAATTCACTGCCTGGAAGTTGGTCCTCCTATCTTCTGCCCTTGCGGTTTTCTGGTCAGTATCTCCATTGAATTTTCTCCCCTGGTTTACATTCTGTAGGGGTTTTTGGAGATTATTCACCTGGGTTCGGCACTCAACGGCTTTGTGTCCCAAAAGGCCACACTTATAGCATCTGATCCTCATCCCTTGACAATTTTCTCCGGGATGATTCCTTCCACATCTTGGGCAGACATGACGGTTTCTCCATTTACTTCCTTCCCTTTCTCTACCTGGCATTGGATTAAAACTTTCTTGGGTTGCTTTCTTGTTTCCTGCCGAGGACTTCTGTGATTTATCATCAGCCTTCCTCTTGTTCCGGCCGTAAACCTCTTGTTGATCAAGGTACACCTGGTAATGATCCGAGGCTCTATCATATGCCTCTTTCAAAGTAGAGCACATGAATGGCGCGATCATTCCTCTTATGCTCCAATCCAACCCACGAACGAACCTTCTCGCCTTGCTTGCCTCGTCAGGGACGATCTCCTAGGCGAAACGCATCAGTTCTACGTATTGATCATGATACTCTTCGATCGTTGCTCCCTTCTGCTTTAGTCGAAGAAACTCCTCACACTTAATCCCCTTGATACGCTCAGTGTAGAATTGTTCCCTCAACTCCACCTTGAATTCTTCCCAACCGAAGGCTGGGTCTTGCAGGAGAGTAGGTCCGACCGTTGCCCACCAATTGTCTGCAGCTTTTGTCAGGTAATAAACTGCCGAGGATACCCGCTGGTTCGCAGGGCAGTTCACTGCGTTGAGTAATTTATCAAAGGTTCGGATCCACTCTTCCAGAATCACCGGATCTTTTTCGCCTGCGTAGTACGGTGGTTGTCGGCTGGCTATCGCTTTAGCATAATCCATTCTTGGCTGCCCCTGATTTTGGTTTTGAGCTTGCTGAGCTAGCATCAACTCAGGCATCCTCTCCATGGCCTGAACCATTCGATCTATCGCAGAGAGGTTATTATCGTTCTCCGCAGGTGCATTCCGTCTTGGTGGCATCTTTGCTGAACGACGATCTTAAGTTAGTATTTAAGGTATAAGAGTCCTCTCGGAATTAGCTAGTTAAGCAGTTAGTATAGCACCTTACTCAAGTCCTATACAGTTCTTCCTAATATTCGCCTTTATCACACCCTCTAACCGAGGGTCTCAACAAAGTGTACTAACAATCAGCGCGCTACGCTAGCATGCTTACTCACAACAGCTTAAGTAAACGCATGCAAGAAAACACAGATAGCGATAATCAAAGCATTATGCTATCCAGCTCACTCATAAAAATCTCAAGCAATCACATGCAGGCAATCACAAGCATTGATCATACTATTCAACAACCAGAATCGTGAGATTCTGTAGAGTAGAAGTGAAATACCCCCTTCTTACGCTACCTGGCTTCCGTTCCAGCTCTGCTCTAGAACTTGTACTCATCAAGTTGTAACAACGACTTAGGTCGATCTCAACGAACCTAAGTTAACTCCGAAACTTGGTTAACTCGAAACTAGAATTGACTCGAAAAAAATTTGAATCAGGATTTTGACTCGAAACAGGGCTCTGATACCAACTTGTAACACCCCGGTTCGGCTATGCCGTATCTCCGGAGTAGTTACCTCCACACCCAAACTGAACCCCACTCGAATACAGATAGAGTTCACTCTAAGTGCACAGGCTAACAGACTAAAGACAAGGATCGTGTTTCTTATCGTCAAAATCCAACATAATCTTATATATATGCAGCAAAAGAGTAGCTATACTAGCCACGAATATATATATATATATGTAAGGGTTTCTTACAGCCCATCAACAAAGAGTTTGGACTATTCCCGTCCTTACTAGCCATCTTAGAAATTATCATGGCTACAAAAGAAATATACACGAAAAGGGGCAGTCTTGACTTTTCCCTTGAGACATAACGGATTAACGAGGGCAAGAGACTAAAATAGGTAACACTGATTGAACAGGAATGAGAATGGGGTCAGGAGTACACTAGGCAGGAGCATGAGCCAGAGCTGGAGGATCAGAAGCAGAAGCAGGAGCATACCCACGCTAGATTTCATCTGATAAGGTACACAATGAAGTGTAGTTAGCACGACGGCTAAGTAAGGAAATCCATTGTCACTCAAAAGTAGACAAAGGTTTCGAAAATATAATCATTTGCAAGTTGTAAAATTTACCCACGAGTTATAGCTCTACCTGCAATCAGGTTATCAATGATAGATAATATAATATAAGGCGTAAAGCTAACTCAACAGTCTACCCTCCTTAAAAAGAGTTTCGTCCCCGAAACTTCCTCTTATTTTCCACGGATTCTAAGCAGACTACTATTTACCTTCGTTTACGCATAATGGATTCTTAGTATGCCTAATCTTAGCACACAATTTCCGCTACATTTTTCTTCTTAACAAATAGTACCGGTGCGCCCCAAGGCGACATACCTGGCCTAATAAATCTCTTCTTCAAAAATTCTGTCAATTGTGCCTTCAGCTCCTCCATCTCCTTAGGTGCCATTCGATAAGGCGCTTTCGAGATAGGTAGTGTTCTTGGTACGAGATCGATGGTGAATTTCACTTTTCTTCCCGGTAGCATTTCCGTGAGGTTGTCGGGGATTACGTCAGGAAATTCGCGTACTACTGAGATTCGCTCAATCTCAAGTTCTTCTACTTCCGCATCTTGCACCAAACAGAGATACACTTTGCATCCCGGGTGTACGAATTTCTTCAATCTCCGCGTAGTTAATAACCTCGACTCGAGTTGCTTGCCAAATCTTCAGTAGGATATTCTTCCTCCCTTCGGTCTTTGCTCGTAAGACGACCTTTCGCTCATCACACACGATTCGAGCTTTATACCTATCCAACAATCTATCCTGAGTACGACATCGATGTCCTCAGGTTCAAAACGAACGAGGTTTCCGGGACTGTTAGATTCCGCTATTTCTATAGCAACGTTGTCATAGCTATCTCTACAGGGTACTTATTATTCCTGAGGCCGTTGTGTCATTTAAATCTAGTCTAGCAGTAGGTCTTATCTTTAGCCTTGAACTAACTAGAAATTCAGGCTTAATCGTATGATACTTAATAATCCAACTCTAGGAAAATCTGAATCAAATCCATATCCTTATAATTTTCTCGGTTCGTGACCGATACGT
Organism: Ipomoea trifida; assembly: GCA_003576665.1. NCBI lineage: Eukaryota > Viridiplantae > Streptophyta > Magnoliopsida > Solanales > Convolvulaceae > Ipomoea > Ipomoea trifida. Next base: position 4,856,807 of record CP025656.1, read on the forward strand.
AGATCGTAACCTATTATTAACTAGTCTCACTTATAAAAATCCTTCTGAAGTACCGAGAGATCATCTCATAAATATCGTAGCTTATTAGAAAAAAATTCTCTCGATCACCGAGACCCTCTCAAAGTCATAGCTTAAAAAAAAATATATCTATATTCTCGAACCTTAACTCTATCGAAAAAAACCGAGGGGTTACAAAACTATTAAGTAAAGCAAATGAAATGATAAACCTTGTGCTCCACCGAGCTTATCAACAGTGTTGACGAATCTCTAATGAAGCTCCGTCGACCAACAACACCTCTGTTTCCTTTGTTCTTTCTTATTCCTCGTCTTTGAGAAATGAGAATGATATGAGCTTTTGTTAACCACCGTCGACGGTAGAGACATGGACAAATCGGGAACTAATAAAGCATATGTTTTTCAGCGTCACCTCCTCCTTTGCCGTCATGGTCTTTTATGGTACAAATAATTGTATACTCTCATCGACACCACCCTGTCACGATGAAAAATAAGAAAAAAAACACATACACACACAAACACACTTTTAGTAAATGGGGACAAAGGAATTAATTAATAAAATAATTGAAAATTAATCTCACAGGTTTTTGAGATGCCAAACAGAAGAGAGAGGTGGGAAAGAAAAGAAGTTAAAAGAAGAAAAAGAAAAAAAGAAGAAGCAAATATGATCCAAAAAGAAAAAAAAAACAAAGTAGTTAAAGCGCTGGTCGGCAAGTGCATTGCACGTGCCGGCTGGGCACTATCTATACTATAAAGGCGATTTAGCCTCTCTTTTGATGTTTCTCTCTCCTGCGAGACCCAAAAAAAACCAAGGTCTTGCAGTAAGAGCTCAACATCCTCTCTCCAAGCCTCTCTCTCCTCCACATGGACCTAAAAGCTGTATAAACCTTCCCAAAAACCATTAACGAGGAAGCTCTAAATTCAAAATTGGCCACTTCACCGCATACAAATATAATGTCTTTATTAACTTATTTTTAAGATTAGTACTTGGAAAGTCATTTTATTAAACAAAATAAACAAATAAATACTAAATTAGGCTAAACTATGAGTTAATAATTATAACACGTATAAATAATATATAATAATCATACTAATCAATGTCTGCTTTGTTTATTGGCATATGTTGATGATTGATAATAATAAAAAAAAAAGTTGTAACAACTTAAAGTAGTAAAAGCCTACATTCCTGAAAATTTAATGTGGTGATGTTCAAGTGACCAAAATTAGCTGAATTAACTTTTTGTTGAGAATGATTAATGTATTAAAACTGTGGGGTGTGGATGAATTTATGATGTAAAGACTCACTTTAAGACACGTATGTAATTAAGGAGCGAGCATGTTTCAAGTGATTTTAGTTGTATATGCAAATTGATGTAATAATGGTAACACAAGCACAGCTTCAAAGGAAGGCAAATTATACCATAGACGATGATCTATCTTGCATTGTATTTTAGAGTTTGGTCCAATAATTTATTTTATATTTTATTTTATATGTTGTAATGTGTATTTGTGTCAAATAATTTTATAAATTCAATAAAATCTCACCTTCGGTTACGTGTTTAAAGAATATATTTCTTCTCAACTAAAAGGTTGAGCGAATAAATAATGATATACATTTATAATTTATATACATGTTACATATATTAGATGGTGTTATCAATATCCTTCATATTCATGGTCAAGTATCCATAAATCTATTGACTGAGGTAATGAAATAAAAGACATTAAGATTAATGGAATTTAAGAAAGCCAAAAAGTCATATTCATTAACCGATAAAACAAATGACTTTATATACCTTGTGCTCCACCAGCTTATCAAGGGCGTTGATGAATCGTTGATGAAGCTCCGACGACCAACAACGTTTTTGTTTCTCCTATTCTTGCTTATTCATCATCTTTGAGGAATGAGAATGATATGAGCTTTATTAACTAATGTCGACGGCAACGACAGCGACAAACTGGAAACAGGTAAAGCATATGTTTTCAGCGCGGCTTCCTCATCAATTGTCTTGGTCTTGTACGGTACAAATAATAGGATGCTCTCATCGACACCACATTGAATAGTCATGCACCTAATTTGAAAATGTTAATAGTCAAGGACCAAATTAAATGTGATACAAATTAAATAGTCATGCATCTAATTTGAAAATTTTAATACCCAAGGACAAAAATTGATACATGTATTACAGTTGAAGGTCTAAAAATGATATATAATACAAATTTAGTAAATTGGGACAAAAGGAATTAATTAATAAAATAATGGAAAATTAATCTCACAGGTTTTTTGGAATTAGAATTGTTGTAGGTAATAGGGTGGTTCCGGAGTGCAGCAAAGCTCATCTAGTTCTTCTCACCCTGATCGTTTGACCGTTTTGCCCCACCATCACGATCAGAATTACCTTCAATGGTAGAAACTCCTCAACTTTTCCTTTCTCTTTCAGCTTCAAACATTCGCCCCTCACCTTCTCGATTTATGCAAAACAAATAAACAAAAAATAAATAAATACACACAAAATAAAAATGATTTTCATCAATTTAAAGTAGGAAAATAAAAAAAAATAAAAAAAAAGGGAAAAAAAGGCAAAACAGTTAACTTGCTAGTCGGCACGTGCACTGCACACGTCTAGCTGGGCGATGTCTGTGCTCCAAACTTGCAGCAGTTTGCCTCTCTTTGTTGTTTGTCCCTCCCTTGCGTGACCCACAAAAAAACCAAGATCTTGCAATATAGTTCAACATTCTCTCTCCTCCACATGGACCTATTAGCTGCAAATATCTCTCCAAAAACCATTAAATAAATCAAATGAAATGATAAACCTTGTGCTCCACCGAGCTTATCAAGAGCGTTGACGAATCGCTGATGAAGCTCCGTCGAGCAACAACGCCTCTGTTTCCTTTGTCCTTGCTTATTCATCGTCTTTGAGAAATGAGAATAATATGAGCTTTAATTTACCGCCGCCGATGGTAGAGACAGGGACAACTCGAGAACTAGTAAAGCATATGTTTTTCAACGACGCCACATCCTCCTTCGACGTCATGGTCTTTTATGGTTTAAATAATTGGATGCTCTCATTTACACCACCCGGTCACGATGAAAAATGAGAAAAACAAAAACAAAAAAAAAAATAATAATAATAACACACACAAATTTAGTAAATGGGACCAAAGGAATTCATTAATAAAATAATGGAAAATTAATCTCATAGATTTTTTGGAATTAGAATTGTCGTACGTAATAGGGTGGTTCCAGAGCGCAGCAGAGCTCAACTATAATACATGTTGGATATTTATATAGTAATAGAGATTAATGGTTCAGATGTCTACCATGAAAGCTTAAATAATATTTGGAGTTGCGGAGTAGTAAATATTATTGAGTTTGGTAGAGATTATTTTGGGATGCTTGAGAGGTCTCGAGAGGTGTTCGGGAGGTGTTCGAGAGGTCGATTCGCGGAATCTGTCTCGCAGGAGTTATGTCTCGAACATACTTTGTACAGCAATGTCTCGAATATATTTTGTGAAGCAAGATCCTTGCATGTGGATATTGGTTTATGTCTCATAAAGGAATAAGAATTGGAGCTTCACCTAGGGAGATTCAATACATGCACGTGGGTATTCATATATTAGTGACTTGATTGCATGGTTCTTGTCTATTAAGACATTGATGTATGAATATATTATGCATGGGTACATTGCTTCAGTTTACCTCTCGAGAAGGCCAGGCATAAACCTCTCTATTCTGATGATATGCATGTGGTTATATTTCTAGTTTTGCATGCTCACATGCATTTGCAATATTAAGTTGTGGATATAATTGTTTGAATTATATTCGATGCATAGGTTCAGAATGTTACGGAAATAAATCCCAAGATAAATATATATTTCATATATATCTTTGGAAGTTGGTTTTGTAATTGCTATAAACTTCCAGTAACCTCTCCTAACAGTCAGATTTTATAGAAATAAAATCTGAAGGAGATACATCGGATAAAATCATGCAATTGATCTGTATGAAACGTTGCTATTTCACCGTCCTACAATTCTATAGGAAATTCTTAATCAAAGCAACTTAAGAATTTCATTCATCTTCTTGTATCCCATAAGATTAAATCTGAAACCCTGTTGCTTTTCTAAAGGAGATTTAAAGCTTATAGGAAAGTAATTACACGCCTGAAGACACCAGATGATCCGGTTTTGTTCCCTTGTTCTTCTGTATTATATTCTATCTCTTTTGTATTACAGATATCAGGAACTTTTAACCAACAATACATGTATTAATTTTGGTCCTTGGCTATTAAAATTTTCAAATTAGATGCATGACTATACCTTCAATGGTAGAAACTCCTCCACTTTTCCTTTCCCTTCAACTTCAAACATTCGCCCCTCACCTTCTCGATATATGCAAAACAAATAAACAAAAAATAAATATATACACACTAAATAAAAATGATTTTTATCAAAAAAAATGACAAAAAAAAAAAAGTCAAAGCAGTTAACTCGCCAGCTGGCACGTGCACTGCACGCCTCTAGCTAGGTGATGTCTGCCCTCCAAACGTACAGCACTGTGCCTCTGGTTGTTTGTCTCTCTCTCTCTTGCGTTGCCCACAAAATACCAAAATCTTGCAATAGAGTTCAACTTTCTCTCCCATCCACATCGACCAAAACGCTGCAAAAATCTCACCAAAAACCATTAAATAAAGCAAATGAAATGATAAACTTTGTGCTCCACCGAGCTTATCAAGGGGGTTGACGAATCACTGATGAAGCTCCAGCGACCAACAATGCCTCTGTTTCGTTTGCTCTTGCTTATTCATCGGTTTTCAGAAATGAGAATGATATGAGCTTTTATTAACCACCGGCGACGTAGAGACAGGGACAAATTGGGAACTGGTAAAGCATATGTTTTTGAGCGCCGCCTCCTCCTTCGCCGTCATGGTCTTGTATGGTACAAATAATTGGATACTCTCATCGACACCACCCTGTCACGACGAAAAATTAGAAAAAAAAATACAAATTTAGTAAATGGGACCAAAGGAATTAATTAATAAAATAGTGGAAAATAAATCTCACAGGTTTTCTAGATGCCAATTAGAAGAGAGAGGAGGGAAAGAGAAGAAGGAAAAAGAAGAAGAAGAAAAAAAAAAAGAAGAAGAATCAAATATAACACAAAAAGGAAAAAAAAAACCAAAGCATTTAAGGCGCCGATCGGCACGTGCACTGCATGCGCCGGCTGGGCGTGGTCTATGCTCCAAACGCAATTGCGCCTCTCTTTGATGTGGAACCTAAGACTCATTTAATAAAAGAGTCTTAGGCTCCCTTTACCTTTCCCATCCGATGTGGAACCATCAGCTAATTTTACCAAACATCTTTTTACAAATCGCCGATACAATTCACTGGTCAAACCTGCTAACAGAATCCGCTATCCGTGAACTGCTAATGCAATCCACTAACCGCTAATTGTCAAACGAGGCCTTAGTCTTAAATGACTTTTTGTGCTTAATTGGATTCTAGACTTTGATAATTTTACCTATTTAGCCTCTATTGGGTACTAGAATCAAGGATTAAATAAATAAATAAATAAATAAAAACTCATTATAGTTGATGACTAAATTAGATAAACTCACTATAGTCAAGGGATAAATTGATTATTAATAAAGATGAAATTACCAAGTTATCCCAATAGAGAACTCAATTATGTAAAAACGATTAAAGTTCAAGACCAATTAAACACAAAAAGTCATTTACAGTAAAATAAAAAAAATTACTATTATCAAAAGCTAAATTAGGTATTAACTCAAATTAGGTTATCTCTTCAGGATTCTTAAATTCTTCAAACTAGCTACACTCTTGTCGATAGTCCCACTACCTTTGAAAATTTGCCCCAATTACCTCACATTTTGGATCAGACTTCTCCCCAGACTGAACTATTGATGGTGACAACTAAAGGCCTTCTCTAAGGTGACAACTAAAGGCCTTCACAAAGTTATAATTTAGATAATTAAAATCCCTCTTCTTCCCACTAAATCCTAAATGAAGAAACTGAAAACATGATTAAAACAAAGAACTCAATAATGTCAAACGAACTATATGAAAATTGAAATTGTGAAAAGTTGAAAATCCACCAAGATTGATATTATATTCCGATCCCCCCTTCTCTATAGAACAAAAGAACTCATCAGCAATACCTCAGTTTTGCGGCCACCTTAGCTTATATTATAATATGCAAAATTCACTTCTTGTTACTGTCCATATATCCATCAAAACCCTCTCACTGATTCCTCTTCCTCTGACTCCTCCATGGCGTTGAGACCTGTCACCGTCACTGAAACCTCCCTGCAGGCCGCCGGAACCCAGGTGAAGTGGGCCCTCCGGCGAGCTAGAGTGCGCACCATTTCCCACACCATATGGCGGCGGTATTATTATTATTATTATTATTATTATTATTATTATTATTATTATTATTATTAGGAAAGTGGAAGGTGGGTCCGTAGTTATTGAAGAATGGAGTCAAAATACCTATCATTCTTATAGGTTCTACACTTGTTGAACTACATATCTACAAAGAATGGAACCTATCATTCTTATAGGTTCTACACTTGTTGAACTACATATCTACAAAGAATGGAGTCAAAATACCTTACCAATTTTTCCTAATAATCAATCTTATTTCCACAACAATGCAATCAACTCTCTCTATATATCTATAAGAATGATATTGCCACCCTCCAAGCCGGCCTCAATGAGTGTAGCCTACGATATATTTTCAACACAGTGACTATTCTTCTTGTAGCTAGGCACTTCTAATGGATGAGACAACTAGCTTGGAGATTTAAGACTACTACCCCATACCCAAATCCAAGGATCAAACCCTTGATGTTTAGTTAGATGCGCTTCGACTCAACCACATCCCTTTTTTTTTTTTAGGTACTCATAGGGTTTCATTACCTAAGCCGTCATAATAATAATCAATAATAAGTAATTAAATCTTGAATTGAATTATTATGAACTAGTTCAACAGTGGATGATTTGTGATTATTAAGTTGTTAGAGTCAACGAGGGTGGTTAGAGTATTGTGTGTTTAATTTGCAAGATTTTTTCTAATAATATATATTATATATTATATATTATATATTAGGGCCTTAATTAAGTGATGGAGGTTGACTAGACTTATTAATTGGTTTGGTTGGACTGAATAACTAGTAGTTGTTATTCAACTAGACTCTATGCATATATATACATGATATCTATTATATAGCACATACAATTCACGGTACTCATATTGCTCGGGTTCTGAGTCAAGTATGAGCCAAATATGGCTAACGGTCTACCGTTCAAGGGGCATCACACATCCACTGTGGCTGGAGATCAACTGCTCCCGCTTCCGCTACTACGAGGTCAAGTTTCTCGTAGATTATTCTGTTCTGTATGGTTAGATTATTTTATCTAACATTTGGTAACAGAGCCTTTATAATCTCTACCTGGTTGATTATTATGCCTAAATCAACAATTAATTTATTTCATATACATTGAATTTTAGTATATGTTTTAATTCGTCTGAAACATACATATATAAATATATCTATTTAGTCAGGATATAATTAAGCAATTTAGTGTGTATGTTTTGGGTGAATTAATTGGTTTTTTCCTGCTGTCCATAATTTAATTTGTGAGCCGGTAATATGCTCCGTCGGTGTTTTTTCTTTGGGACTCCGGTCGTTGTCCACGCCGGCGACATGGAGATGGTTGGAGCGACGGTAGAAGTAAAAAACAAGGAAGGTCGCTAGTGTGACCTTCGTCGCCATTCCAAGTCCAGAACATGCGATTTCAGCTCTCTGTTGAGAGGACAATGACACGGCGCTGAGGTGTTCAACAGTGGTGGTGGTGCCGCGACAATGAGAGACGGTGGAGGTAGGATGGATTTCCGGTTCACCGTTACTGTCTCCCATCCGTAAGGCGGCGCTGACTCCAGCCGTAGCAGCTTCCTCCTTCAGGCGGTGCCATTGTTGTTTGTCTCTTCCTTCAGCCGACGGTGGCGGCTGGTGGCGTCGCGGCAGGCGGATGGAGGAGGTGTTGGCCACAGGAAGCCGGTGCTGCATTCCCTCTTTCAGGCGACATCTTGCTGTTGTTCTCGCCCCTCGTAGCCTTAGTGACGTACGCTAGATGTTCTCCATTGCAGCTAGGTATAGCTTCTGGCTGATTGATTAAATTGAAGAAGTTGATGATGGAATATATGCAATCGTTATACCCTGCACCACGTCGTTTTGATATTAGTGGACGCAGACACGAATGACTACATGGAGTTAATTATCTATAATACACATACATAATCATTATCTAGAATACACAGAACGTTTGCCTAGAATACACAGAATGTTTGCCCAGAATACACAGATGTTAGTGGACGCGGACGCGAATGACTCCAGTGAATTCATTATCTATAATACACATAATCATTATCTAGAATACATAGAACGTTTGCTTAGAATACACCAAATTTTTGCCCAGAATACACAGAATATTGACACAAAATACACAGAACTCATCCTTCTAAACATTTGAATGCACAAACACATCACAACATGTGTTACTAACATGAATACACAGAACCGTTGCCTCAAATACATAGAACGGTTGCCTAGAATACACAGAATGATTGTCTGGAATACACAGAATATTAACATAAATACAGAGATCGGCCGAAACGGGAAACACAATTTCCAAAAAAACGAGCGGTTAATTACAATGCTCAAAACGACGTCGTTTACGTACGTGGTGCACATTGCTATGTGCACCGTGGTGCACAGTATAATTTGCCGAATATATGGCTTTGGGCCATGTCAGGCCCATTAGGGCATACCTGGTCCAATATATTAAAAAAAATAATAAAAAAATCTTGGGCCTATCATCATATTTGGACTTCTTCTAACTTAATTTTTCAGTTTAATTCCTCATTAATTCATAATTAAATTATTATTCAACTTCAGGCAAATATTAAGTATTTAATTTGCTATTTGAATTTTAATTTAATATTAAGGTTATATTAAATTTCCTAAAGAATGACAATTTATTTAAGAATATATGGGTTAATAATACATTAATATGCAAATTCAAGCATGTTATGTATATTTGTCAAATATTTAATTTATTGTTTCAATTATACATTTATTAAAGCATGCATTAAGGTTGAATTTTGCATATTATTAACTCATAGAATATATCATTCAATCTTGGATCCTTAGGTCAATTTAAGTCATTATTATGGCCTATTAAAGTAGCTTGTTTGGTTTTCCATTTAATTTTGGGCATATTTTAGTCCTATATTTGACTTGGGACTTTAAACCTATTTTGAACAAGCTAATTGGGACCTATCTTGGGTCATTTAAGTTTGGATCTTACCATCATTTATTGATATTTTAATAATAATTATAACTTATTTTGGATTTATAACATGGTTGTTAAATTATTACTATCTACCATATTTCTTGTTAATGGTATTCATTGATGGTAATACTATTAAGTTTGGATCTATTTCAGTACTAGATCAGATCGTTTTCCATCCGTGTTATAGCTCACTTGGGTCATTAAGAATCATAGGTCTAATTTGAGCAAGTGCTATGATTATTGTCTTGGCAGTTATGAATTTAAGAGTTTAATTACTATTTTGGCCATTAAGAGTTATAACTATTGTTTAAGATGATTATGTTTTTTTTTTATCTATCAATAGTTTTGAGGGCCTTAATAATAATATTAATTCTTTAATTTTAAAGCAATATAATTGGTATATTGTCTGTATAATGGTAATTTGGTTATTACCTTAACTTCATTCTCCCTAAAGTATTATAATAGTCATAATTATTATGTGGTATTGAGATTAGTATTTGACATCCCTAAATTACAGTTTTGCCTTTATTTTAGTTATTATTAATTGGCATTATTAATTACTGTTATCAAGTTTAGGGGCTAATATCATTTACTACCTTTCATAATAATTATTGTTTCATGGTAATCTGTCATATTTGGTACATTGGTAAATTACCCATGCCACTTCATTTTATTACATGACTATTAATGTTGGTAATTAAGTCCTACCAATAAATTTTTTACGTACCATTGGACGCTGCATTGAGGTTACTAACACCAACAATGAAGATAGGGAGAATTATGAAGTTTTTTCTTCTCTTGTGGATTGTCATCGTTGCTAGCACAATGGGAAGATGCAGTTTGCATCATTAAGGTATGCAATTAACTATCTCATATTGTTATTATTGGTAATTAATGCTACAACTACAGTTAACCACTAATTTGGACTAGTCACATATTTTATCTTTAGAAATATGGAAACATTAAGAAGGTGTATTACCATAATTTGGTTTTCATTGTTAAATGTTAATGGTGATTATAATGTTGCTTATTACCATTAAATATTTTAATTAATGATATCATTAATATTAATATGGTATTCAGTTATGACTCCTGAATTGTTTCCAATTAAGTTCATGTGACAATGTTCCAGTTAAGAAAATATTATGGATATTATCATTTTCTTGACATTAATGTTTTTCAGATTTCAAACTTTTATCAAGTTTTCAAAATTATATCCGAAAATGTTTCTAAAGTTAGAGTTTGTAACCATTGTTTTTCCTCATCCAGTCTCCATTTAATAATATTATTATGACTATTTTATTGCTTTTGGATTATTTGCTATTTTGTCATCAATGATTATAATATTATTAATTGGGTTATGGAGAGTGGTTTTGAATCAATTCAGTAATTTTGGAAAAATATATTTGCTAGACAATTGACTATTGCCATTTATGTCATAATTCATTTAGTTTTTGAATTATGATTTTAGTTCTTTTTGCCCATATTTTGTTAAGTATGAATAAGGAATATTTAGTGTAAATTCACACTCTATAGTTGGTTCATACTCTTCAGATAGTTTTATACATTTAGTCACATTAAATGCATAATATTATGTTTAATTATGCAATTTGAGTTTGTGAGATTTTGTTTTACAAATGACATCAATATATACATTTTTGGTTAGATGTTGTTTGAATTTGTAAATTCGGTCTATTTCTCATAAATTTAGTGTGATGCACTAAAACATTTTGTAATGGGCATAAAGTTTGAAAATTTCAAAGTATATATTCATTAATTTGGATCTCTTTTGGATTGGACTCATTAGTGTATGAATATTAAGTTTATACTTTGTAAGCTCATATTAAAATTGTATTATGTTGCAATTTGTTAAGCATATATATATGAGTTTAATGCTAAATTTTATGCATATATTAATTTGTCCACCGCATAATATTTTGTTTTAAATTATGCAATTTTATTATTATGTCTTCAACAATGCATAAATTTAGGATGGAGTTATATTAGTTCCTTATTAAGTTCGACTTATACATAAACTTTAGTTACGTTAGTGACTGAATTTAAGCACATTTGGACCGTTGATTTAGTTCACCAATTTAAGCTTTAATCATAGGTGAACTATTCAATTTTGAATTATACCCTACAGTTTTGTTTATACCCCAAACAGTTATACATTTTGTGTATATGAATCAGGGAGGCATACTAGTTTTATGGCCATGACTTAAGAACATCTTGGCCACTTGTCTCCTTAAATTGATAGTATCTAAAGAGTTGTTCTTTAGTGAAGTTTTGTTTTACCAACTTTCCTAGGGTATATACATTTGAAATTTACCATCATGATTTGGTATAATTTGTCAAGGTTTTAAGTATTCATTGCAATGTGATTTTATTTAATTTAAGTTCATTAAAGAATACCCATAGCATCTTTAATTTACTGAAGTCTCCTAAGTTTTCAATCTTAGTTAATTAAGGAATAGCCACAGCATATTCAACTACTTAAGATTATTAAGTTTTGATATTATATATAATTTTAATTTGGTTTGGGAGTAGCCACAACATCCTTAAATCATATTAAATTATATATATCTTTATCTTGACCACATAAAGATTACGCAAGGATTTATGTCTAGTAATCTTAAAATTTTTAATTTGGTTGGGAAGTAGGCACAACATCCTTAATCAGCTAAAATTATATATTATGCAGTTTATCTTGATCACATAAAGTTTTAGACACATAATTTGTGATTAATTGTATGTAATATGATGAAATTTAGACCGCAGGCAATTTCGTTATATTTGTATAATTAATTAGGATGAAATACTGGACTACGATCATAATTTAACCCACAGGCAATTATGTATCGGAATGTAGTTTAGTAGTTTTATCAGTGATGACAGAAATAAATCATTTTATTTACTTTATAGTTATTTGTAAATAATTTCCAATTCTATCATGAAGTTTAATTTTATGATGTAAACTTTGGATCATATCTCTTGAATTGCCCACGGGGGTTACGGAAAAGAACTTGATTTCTTTAAGTTTTTTTTTTTTTTATCATAATGGTTGTAATGAATCTTATTGAATTAAAATTTTAGCCTACAGGCAAGTTTTATGTCACTTGGTTCTTCAACTCATTTGATAAATTGTTTCATCATATATATAAAAAAAAATTTCAGTTGGATCTAATTGAGTAAGACTTTAGCCCACATGCAAGTTTTATGTCACTAGGTTCTTCTGACTATTTGGTAATTGAGATAAAATATTATCATAAGGGTTTCTTAATTGGATTTAATAGAATTAAAACTTTAGCCCACAAGCAAGTTTTATATCAATAAATCCCAAACCCATTAGATAATAATTTTATCACAATTTCTTAGAATTTGTAAATTTAGTTCAATTATAAATTCTAAGTTTCATGGTTTGCATTGCAAAACATGTATTCAGTTACTTCCCAAAATTTAGCCACTTTTATTAATTAATTAATCCACGAAAGCTTAAATTACTTAGTTCTTTGGGCTAACTGTAGTAAGTTACATGATATGATATACTTATTTTGCATTCCAAGAATAAAATGTATCTTTTGAGTCAAATTCTAACGTGGTTTTGAAAGGTGTATTTTGATTTTTTTTTAGTATGTCCAACTATGGTGGGGAATTATATCTTTATTATTTATTTGAGTTTTATTGGAACCAAATATTGATTATTTAGTATGTCCAACTAATGGTGGGTAATTATATCTTCATTTATTAGTTGGTCAAATCAATTATGAGTGTTTATATCATTAATTTTGCTAAACAATAGTGGGAGTGATCATTTAGAGAAAGATCATTAAGATGCTCCGCTAAAGATTATGCAGTTAATTATTGTATTCATACATCCAATGCAAATTAGATTGTATGTAAAACACTAAGTCCATACAATTCTACAAGTATTAATTTTGTATTTGTTCATATAAATTTATAAGTTCAAATTATTGAACATTTGGTTGTGCAACACATTTATGAAAAAGTTGTAACAATATGAAGGAATTTATTAGAACAAAATCATCTAACTTGTGGTGCACTGTTATTCTTTAGCATTTAATAGAGTCTTTAGTTTTTTCAAAATTGATCCTGGGCCATTTTGGTATGTAAAGCTCAAGACAATTTTGCGAGACATAAAAGTAAGACTCATTATGTTCAGTTCATTTAAAGTGGACATTGAGATTATTTTGGAAGTTATGGTGTATGTTAAGATTCCAAATTTATGGACTTAGAGGTTTTTGTTTGTTCTCTAAGTTATTGGAATGCTTCTGTGACTTAACTATCATTTGGCTATTTTGATGAGTGGGAGTGACAGACGTGTCAATTCCAAGCTCTTAGCTGTTAGAGGTAGTGTTTAAGTTCAGTTATAAAGAAGTTATGGAATACAGTTAGCATTATGCTAACATATATTAAGAGATCTCTACTTAAGGCATGCTTTTAAGGTTTTAGAGATCATGCGGTGTACTACTTTATACAAATATTTTGGATGGGTTCTTCTCTTCAGTTGTGCACATAATATATTTTGAGAAACATCCATTTAAGTTACTGAGAATAAACATTGGGTTTGTTCACGGGGGCCTAATTTGGAGAATTAAAATGCATGTGACCATAATGGATATTACTCTCTAAAATAGAGAACATATCACTATGATTCGTGCGTTTTGTTCTTTGATGAGGGTTGTGCTAGTACTTGCACTAAGTGGGAGAATGTAAGATTTTCCCTAATAATATATAATATATATTATATATTATATATTAGGGCCTTAATTAAGTGGTGCAAATTGACTAGGCTTATTAAGGGGTCTGGTTTGGTTGGACTGAATAACTAGTAGTTGTTATTCAACTTGACTCTGTGCCTATATAAACCTGGATTGATGGGATACAGGATATGTATTATATAGCACATACAGTTCACGATACTCATACTGCTCAGTAGACATCAATACACCATCTAGGGTTCTGAGTCAAGTATGAGCCAAATATGGCTAACGATTTACCGTTCAAGAGACATCACACATCAACTATGGCTGGAGATCAACTGTTTCCGCTTCCGCTACTACGGGGTCAAGTTTCTCGTAGACTATTATGTATGGTTAGATTGTTTTATCTAACATAGTTTGCTTAATCTCTGCTCTCAATGTGTATATATAACTCCTGTAAGTTCTCTATTTCATATACTGACACTTCTTTGTTTATATATGATTCTGGACAATCTCTTGGTTATATACTTGTCTATGTCGATGATATTCTTTTGTTAGGCAATGACAATGTTTTAATTGATGATTTAATGGTTAAGCTGTCAGCGACGTTCAAGATTTGTGATCTTCGCCGACCTAGGTTTTTCCTAGGCATCGAAGCGGTATACAGTGATGACGCTGTAGTATTGTCCCAACATCGTTACATGACAGAGTTGCTTAAAAAGGCTGGTATCGATTCTTGCAAGCTCCTTGCCACACCGATATCTTCGGCCACCGCTGTAATTAGCTCAGGCACATCTGTAATCAAGGCAATTGATCATAATATAATGACATCCAAAGCATCAATATATATGAATAAAAAAATCAAAAAAAAATCTAAATGTATTAATGCAAACTTAAAAATTAGATTACCAATAAGATGAAATGATACATCTTTTTAATTAGAGAATGAAATTTCTAATTGAAGGATTAATCAAAACACATAGTCGTGTTTTGAAAAGTTGTCAACCAAACACTATTTTTTTTTATATCAAAAGTATTACAGTTTCCTTTATAAGTGCAAAATTACTTATAAGGAAAAATATAATATTTTGATGAAAAAAGTAATCATTTTATATAAAAATATAAAATATTACATTTGTCTTCAAAACTATTATATTTTTCATTATAAGTAACAAATATTATATTCACGATTTAGACATTTGCAAGTATAAGTATTACATTTGCATATTCATCTAATCCGTCTTGTAGATATAAGACAAGTATGATCCAATCTTTGGTGGGTTGGATTCTTGGTTTCGTGTATCCCATTTTAAGAGACGCAAAACCACGTGCTAAACCAAGGTCTTGCAGTAGGAGCTCAACATTCTCTCTCCAAGCCTCTCTCTCCTCCACATGGACTTAAAAGCTATAAAACCCTCCCCAAAAACCATTAACGAGGAAGCTCTAAATTCAAAATTGGCCACTTCACCACATACAAATATAATATCTTTATTAACTTATTGCTAAGATTAGTACTTGGAAAGTCATTTTATTAAACAAAATAAACAAATAAATACCAAATTAGGCTAAATAATGACTTAATAATTATAACACATATAAATAATATATAGTAATGCATACTAATCAATATCTACTTTGTTTATTGGCATATGTTGATGATTGATAATACAAAAAAAAAAATTGTAACAACATAAAGTAGTCAAAGCCTACATTCATGAAAATTTAATGTGGTGGTGTTCTAGTGACCAAAATTGGATGAATTAACATTTTATTAAGAATGATTAATGTATTAAACATGTTTATGTTTATGATGTAAAGACTCACTTTAAGACACGGTACGTGTTTAAAGAATACATTTCTTCTCAACTAAAATATTGAGCGATTAAAAAAAGATATACATTTATAATTTATATAATCTTGGGCAGTTCCATCCAAAGTGGACAAGAACGCCCTGCACATTGTGGCGTCGTCTGCCCCAGTCATTACCATGGATGCCTTGTACCTTGTCATGTGGACACGCGGGTCAGAAGTCCCGGTGTAAGCTTTGATAGCGGGCAACCTTAAATCTCCTGGGAGGGGTGCATCCATTATACTAGGAGAAAATGGAGCGGCCATCCTCACCTTAAGTTCTAGTAAATGTTCTCTTGCCTCTACCTTCTTCTCTAGCTCTTCTATTGTTTTTGGAGGTTTTCCACCACTTCCTCCTGCACGCTTGGGGTTTGCTTGAGCGTCGTGGACTGACGTGGAGCCGGCCCTCCAGACTCACCCACCCCTTCTATCCGTTCTGACAGCTCATCTTGGTGTGGACCGTTGGTCCCCTTGGCCTTCGGTTGTGCCCACAACCTTAGCAGGATAGCAACCCTCTCACCCCACCGTCCCATGGCGGCCATAGAAACGGCCGGCCGACGAGTTGCACTACGACACAGACGTTGGGTCCTCTTTTCCTCTATTTCATCCTTCTGCGCGGATGCTTGGGGTAGTTGACCTTAAATCTCCGCGCCCAACTAGGCTAGGGCTATTGCTGCCTGCTGAACGGCCTGGGCTGTCACCTGGGGGTTCATAGACGGTACCTAGGCTTTGGGCGCCTGCTGCCCTCCACTGTGATTGTTGTTGTGCCACTAGTGGTGACCATCACTATGACCACCACTGTGACCACCACCGGTGTTGCCACGACTCACGTGATGAGAATTGTGGGAATCGCTAGATCCTGGTCCAGCATCTCCACTGATAAGCTGATATTTTGTTATATGTAGAGCTTGCCTGAGACTTGGCCTCAGCTCTCAACGAGAGCACCAATGACGGTAAGTATTGTTATAGGTGTAATATTAAATAAGTGAGTAATTAATAAGGGTTTTGGTACAATAGGTAATCTGTTTCCATAACAATGCAATAGTGTTGTTTGTCAGAATGTCCCCCTCGCCCCCACCCTTTCTCTACAGCAGGACTCTTCTTTTATATCCACGAGTGCAAACAACTCTATGAATATGTAACCGTGTGACAAGAAAATAAGAAATTAAACTACCAGAAAAACATGCATATATGCATGTTTTTCTGGTAGTTTAATTTCTTATATGCATGTTTTTCTGGTAGTTTAATTTCTTATATGCATGTTTTTCTGGTAGTTTAATTTCTTA
>CP025656.1:4874084-4920096 GCA_003576665.1 Ipomoea trifida
ATTCTGGATTGCTATTAATACAAAAAAACCTTAGCTTTCAATAAAGTGGAAGTACATATTTTTTAGTGATTTATTATGCCTCCCTAAAGGCGATTTCTAGAGGGGGATTCGACAGAACTAAAAGCTTCTTTCCTTCTAAGTCTTCAACGCTAACATCTTGGCACACAAAATCGCAGGAACTGCACACATCTGGACAAAATCTCAGCTTATAGGCATTTGGTGTTTTCACAATCTTAAACCAGTTGACTAGAGTTTGTTCACCGGGGTTTCCTATTTGTCCCCCTGCTGTTATGTATTGGGTATCGTCATACCATGAGACATCGCCTTCTATTGTCCAAACATTGGAGTTAAGACATTTTGCGTGTGCATCAGGGAATGCGATGTTGAGATCAGTCGATTCACGAATCACGCCTTTTTTCGAATTCACAGGGTAGAATTGAACTGCCAAACCTGACTTGTTAACTTTATCTTGGACCACACTCTGTGGGCAAGTATCTCCTCTTGGTCTTGACAAAGCTAGGTCCAGACCGCCACCTACGAGATCATGTAGTGGTACGATATAGTACTTGGTATTAGTGCGGAGGATTTTGCCGTTGATGTCAAGCACCGGGTCTGGTGACTTGCTTGCTACGCAAAGCAGGACGGAGAATAAAATGGCAGAAAGGAATAAGAAAGGTGTCTTCATTTTGAAGGTTGGTTTGTTTTGGCGAAATGTTAATGTTTGTGTTTGGAGTGAGGAAATTGAATGAAAGAAGATTGTATTTATAGGAGATCTGATCTGATGAGTCACCAAGTGTGGGCAAGTTGGTAGGATTCTTTAATTTATATTTCCAAGAAAAACTTTTGAGAGTTTGAAATGGTTACGTAACTGTAGGTTGTTTGAAACCAACTGATTGTTTTCATTATTGGGTTTTGACTTTTCACTAATGAAATGTCGGTGTGCAATTTTCAAAAAAAAAAAAGAAAAGAAAAAACGTCAGTATATATGCATAAGGAATCTGCTTACGTATGACTAATCAATTTGACTAGCATGAGCCGTCGTGTATTTTCATTAGAAAAATATTTCATGTACTCTCAAAAATATTTCATGTACTCGCATAAATATCATGACCCCTTATTAAATTAAGCAATCAAGGCATGCTATTTCATAGGGAGTGAAATATGAGAATATGATTTAGGAGTCTACGTAGAACTATTCTTTTCATTATTTAAAAGAAGTTATGAATTAGGTTCTACTCAGCAGTTAGAACACCAGTTCTTATATCGTGGACCGTGGTCCCAAAATAACATCGTTTCAGTAAGTGGGAGACGGAGCCCGTAATCAACACTAAAGTTCATCTCAAAAGATATTGTCTTACATTTGTTTTGATATTATCGAATGAAACTGTAGTTATATCGAAATGTAACTGTAATTGTGTTGAAATGTAACTTCAGTGCATATGAACTGATACTGAATAACAGTTTCACGCTTGTGTTTTATATTATCGAATGAAACTGTAGTTATATCGAAATGTAACTGTAGTTGTTTTGAAATGTAACTGCAGTGTATATGAACTGATACTGAATAACAGTTTCACATTTGTGTTTTTATATTATCGAATGAAACTGTAGTTATATCAAAATGTAACTGCAGTTGTGTTGAAATGTAACTGCAGTGTATATGAACTGAAAGTGAGTGACACGAATTCATCTGTCTGTTTTCATTAATCAAAACGACGTCGTTTTGATGCGCGGTCCACGATATAATTTGCGGTTAGGACACCTCATGTTCTAATGAAAAAAAAATCATATCACATGGCTCGTCACCTTTATGGATTATTATTGCAAGGATATTTTTAATATATTTGGATATAAATGCAGTTTAGATATCAATATTAAAAATCTCATATATAATAGACTTAAAATTAAAAATTATATAAATTCTGTAAAATTAAATATATACAAAAATATTTTTAACATATATCTAATTTTAGAAATTACTTAAAATTAGACATGAGTTAATTATATAAAGTTATAGTCTAAAAAATTATGATAGCTAATTACATAAATTTCGACGGACGAAGGTATGCCAAAAATATCTAATGATGTCTAGTTGGATATCACTGACATTTTTTAAATGATAAACTACTTTTTGTTATTTCGCATTTTTCATAACGCAATTGGTCAAAAACCTTGTCCCGTTTGTAGTAGGAGTTTCTTTGGTTTGAGACAAAAGCGTAGCCAAGTGTTCGCCGTAGAATTATTTTTTTATTTTTTAAAGTGGTGTATTTGATTAGACCTGATAATTATGGAAATGATCTGTTAACATGACACAAATTGAACACAAAAATATCGAGTTAGTATTTAGCCTTAACGTGCCCCGGGTTGTTAACAGGTTGACCCGTTAAAATCTGGTAGTATTAAATTAAAATTTATTAAAAAAATCTTAAAATTACATTGGTATTCAAAAAAGAGTAATACTACTAACCCTTACAAATTTTCCCCTCATTATTTTCTCTCCTAACACGCCATTATTTGATTAGTTACTGATGTAGGAATAGCGGTGACGTGAAGATGGGTTATGAATGTCGTTTCACCGAGGATTGGGGGTTATGGCACATAGAGAGTGGTCACATAAACTCTAGTCACCAAGGTATTGAAATCCATAAGGATCCAAGTAAATCAATTTTTGGTTTTGGATTTAAACTAAAGTATTTTTGGAATTTTGGATTTAAGGGAAAACAAGGTTAAATTAAAGCAAGTTTAAGTTCTATTAGGAAAGATGGGTTTGACTAGGTGTATTACTCTATTGATGCATTAACACTTGAATTGGGGGTGAACAAAACCCCTAGATTCTTGAGGCTTAGTACAAAGGAATCCAAGTTTCCACAAGGATTAGAACAAAGGTTGTCCTATTTCCATGGTGACCCAACCTAAATTCTTGAAGAACAAAAGCTATTTAGGCATCATATCTACCCATATTTCCATAGAAGAGAAAATGGGTTTGAGATTGGGTTGGCTCAAGTCTCCCATCCAATTCCCATTGAGATGAGAGACTTTCCAAAGACAAACAACAATCATTGTACACTAATCATTGAAAGATAAAAATAAACCCAATTCAAACTCAAGAACCCTAAATGGGTGTTCATCCCCTTTATGCAATAATCACATAACAAGCATATCAATAAAGGTAATAAGCACCTAATATAACCCATATAAGAGACTACTCACTCATATTTAAAGTAAACATAGCATTGCCAAGCAAGGAAATCATAAATGCTCAATAAATGTAAAGAAGAGGAAGAGAAAAGTAAATGATAAATTTAATATTAAAGTGAT
This sequence comes from Ipomoea trifida, assembly GCA_003576665.1. Lineage (NCBI taxonomy): Eukaryota > Viridiplantae > Streptophyta > Magnoliopsida > Solanales > Convolvulaceae > Ipomoea > Ipomoea trifida. Next base: position 4,877,403 of record CP025656.1, read on the forward strand.
GGAGAAAGTTGGTGGAATCCACTCCAAATCTTGAATATGAACTCCGAATAGTGTTCTCTAGGTAAATTTAAGCAATACTAAGCTAATAAATGCTAATGAAATGAAGAAAAATCGTTCTAAGCTCTCTAGGGTTCGGAATTCCTTCAAAAACGCAGAAAAAATGCTTAAATACTGTGCAGGGGCCGCGACATCCGGTCTAGCATCCGGCCGGATGCTAGGTCGGATGGCCGGATGGAATCGGTGAGGGGGCATCCGGCCGGATGTCAGGCCGCGTGTGCTCAAAATTCCTGCTTTCCTTCCGCTTTGCATCCCGCTGCTCCGATCCTCTTTGAGTGAAATCTGGGCGTCCAAAGTTGTTCCATTATACTCCAAGAAGCCTCCTAATGAGTCGTTGTAACTCATTTTATCTAGAAACATCAAACCACACAAACAAATCATAGATTCCACTCAAACTAAAGCACTTTGTTATCAAAAAATGTTAAAGTATGGGGTGAAAAAGTGTTAAGAATCAAAGGTATCAGTTACATTATTATTTTTATTAAAAGTTAGTGGGGATAACCAATTCATGACACCCAATAATTACAAGTCATGTCATGGAGGAAATTTAGGAAGAGAAAATTAGGAGGGATAAGAAGAGTTTCATCCATAAAATTATGTACTTTTTAAAAATGCTTTCATATAAAGACTAGTGAATTTTCCTTTCAAATATAAACAGTTGAAATTAATATTTCAAACCCAAACCTCTAAACTTTTCTCTCTCCATTAGGCATGTGCAATACCCGACCCATCCGACAAAACAAACTGGCCCGAACTCGAAAACAAGGGGAACCGATCCGATCTGTAACCGAAATGCAATAACCAAGCCGAGACACTAAACGACGTCAGTTAAGGGGGTTCATGTGGGGTAGGATATTTTCATATCCAACCCGCCCGAATATCCGAAGTTTACTAGGGTTCATGTAGGCATGTTACTAAACGGTGTGTGTGTGTGTGTTTTGCGATTTAGACCATCGCATTCTCTCATTTCTCTTTGTGCGCAGTCGCTGCTAGGGTTCTCTGTTCTATGCCTTCTCTCTATTCTTCTCTCTTCTTCTCCAATTCTTGCCAAAGTCCAGACTCCGGACTCCAGTTCTCTTTTTCTTCGATTCTCATACTCTGAAGTCTGAACTCTCCATCTCGTAGAGTCGTTGACTAGTTGTTGGTGCCATGGTGGAAGCCTCCTCGCAAAGTCGCCGATTACAGTGGAAGCCAATCGCGTGGAAGTCTTGTTGATATTTGAAGCCCTAGTTCTCAGAGGGAAACTTTGAGAAAACAAGTAAAACTTGTAAGCATATAAATCACGTAATAACATAAACACGTGATATACGGATCTATTAAAATACTAACCTCCAGCGATAGCTTCCCATTGAAGAAGGTTGTGTAATCACGGGACTACTACAACAGAGTAACAGTACTGTTTCTATTCTCTCACTTTCTCAACCCTCTCTTGATGGTGTAGAGGAATGAATGTTCAAGCAGTGAGAGGATCTAAGGACTCTATTTATACTATCCATATGCCATCAATATGGTAATGTATCACTTCCCTAATTACTCTTCTAATAATCAACATTAAGTATTTACTTTAATTAACAGAAGATTGTATGGAAGTAATGCACCAAATAATATATTACCTTTATTGTTATAATTTACTACCTATATTATAATAATGTAATAGTGGTAAGTGTTACATTCTCCCATTTGGTGCAAAACTCCATAACCCTAAAATCAGAAAACACCAACCATAGTGATATGTCCTCCTTAAAACGAGTATGTAGCATCCATTATGATTAAATGCAAACTGATTTTGGGCACTTAATTTTGGGAAACTTAATGAAACAAACCCTACGTTTATTTCAAGTCCAACTGAGGTACATTATCTCAATAAAATAAAGGTGTACAAACTTAAATGAGATAAATGTCTGAAAGCAAAAGAATTTCATTAAAACTGAATATTGAATGTATATATACAAATTACAAAGTGGGCGAAAGTCCAATTTCTTTAAAGTTTTAATTCTATTAAATCCAATTAAAACCCTTATGATAATATTTCATCTCAATTATTAAATTGACACAGAAGAATTTAGAGACATAAAACTTGCATGTGGGCTAAAATTTTACTCAATTAGATCCAACTGAAATTTTATGATGAAACAACTATCAAATGAGGAATCAAGTGATATAAGACTTGCCTGTAGGCTAAAGTTTTAATCAACGAGATTCATTATAACTATTATGATAAAACTTAAGAAATCATGTTCCTTTTCTTAATCCCTGTGGGTAAATTAAGAAATATGGTCTAAAGTTTGCATCATAAAATTAAACTTTATGATAGAGATGGAAATTATTTACAAATAACCATAAAACTACTAAACTACATTCCGATACATAATTGCCTGATTATGGTGATATGCTAAGTGGTTGACCAACGTCTAGCGCCTAGGCGGCAATTAATCGGTGCCTAGGCGAAATTTTTGCAACACTAGTCTAACATTACAAATTTTTCTCTCTTAAATTTTTCGAACTTTTTCATTCCCTTGGATTTGTTTCGTGAGGATTTTTCATACCCCGAATGTGATAGTTCACATTATATTACGCCGCCTAGCTGCCTAGGAGTATAAGGGTGGTCGATCATGCCTACGCCACACCAACCACTCAAATACTTAAAGATTTTCAATTTACTGATTCAGATTGATTGATTCATATAAGTGCCTGCTTTTGTTCCTTTTTTTTTTTATGTTAAGATCGATTTTGTAATATTTTTTTATACAATGTTGACTAAAAAACATTCATCCGGAAGTGAAAAAAGAAAAAGAAGTAAACAAATTGATCATCCGGAAACAAATTCTTCATATAGGGGCCCCTTTTTAAATTTCGCCCAGGGGCCTGTAAAACCTTTGGACCGGCCTGATGATAGATCTCAACTAATGAATGACATTAATTTTCTGTTGATATATTGCTCACAATAGAGCTAGGATCTACAGATTGAGTCTACAGAAGAGATCTACAAGACTTGTCAGCAATGATCTGCTGGAGTCATCCTCAGTGATATGTGTTGGTTGTGAATAATTCAATAAACCAAAAATAATATATATATTGAAAAAGTATGGGATTTATAATTTCACAAAAATAATCCCAACCAACTAGTACAGAACTAGCACTGAAGAATTTAATTTTTAGAAAAATTAATCTCACCACAATTTGGTATGAAACCAAAATAATTTATATAATATATATATATATATATATATATATATATAAAGATGAAACAAGGTTTTCAAACCTGAGGTTTAAACCCAACGAACGAAGGAAAGATCCAAGTCGTGTGTAACATACACTTTCCTTAAAATCGATTTGGTACCTCCCGAGAGTGCTAGGAGCGTTATATCATCAGTCTACCAGGATAAAATGGATCACGCCGTTAAGTTTGAGCGCTCAACGAAAGGTTCGACAAACGAGAACAACAAGCTGATCACTTCAAAGTGTTGGTAGAAACTTTTATTAGAAGAAAACGATTTTGAGAGTGGAAGAAAGAGAACTCAGATTTTGACAGTTCAAATTCAACAACCAAATAACCTACGCGCGAGAGAGAACCTCTATGATATACAATTCAATATGCCTTTAAAAGGCTCTTGTACATATAGTGGTACAAATCCACTTACCAAACCAATGTAGGACAAGTGTTTTTAGAAAGCCTTTCAACCTCTATTTTCCAACTCAAATGGGTCTACTTTGATAATCGATTTCTCATTCACCAATTATCCGTTTTGAGCGTACACAATATATCAATCTCTTCATCTCACTACAAAGAACTCAAATACACTTTGACCCGACCCAAACCGAAAGTGGATCATGGCCCATAAATATTTGTACCAGAAAATAGCCACTTAAATGTCATTTTTAAGCTAAAAATTCCAACAATAATCCCTAACATGAATGAAAATTGATTTGTAGGACGTGGAAAAAACAACACGAATGTGCTCAACAGTCGTTTCCTGCATAGCATAGGTAGGTGTTACCCTTTAATTTGAACCTTGCCTTGTGAAGATATGTCGTTTACTATACTCATTGTTCGGTAGAACTTGATATCTTTGAAAGGATTGCCATTTGGGTAGACGATGCCATATCCCACACAGGAACCTTCCAACCTTTGTTATGTTCTCATGGGTGTGCCCGTTTGGTCATGGGTCACCATTCTTGGTTCTACGAGAGTTTCTAATGAATTGAGTCCATCAATTCTCCTTTGAAGCGACCCCACTTCTTGCTCACATAGGTGATTTTTTACCTAGTAACCCGCATACTCACACATGTCAACTGATATTTGAATCATTAAAACATCAACGTGCAAAGCTAGCCTCGCGCTAGAGTCACTTTTTTAACGAGGAATGACTGGGAGTTCGAGACCCCACCCTAACACGCTTAGTTGTCCCATGGAACCTAACCTAGGTGCCAGCTAGGTTGGGTGTCCACTATAGACTACTTTTATTCCAAGGGCTTTAAACTCATTCCTCGTGCTAACTTCTCAACAACAACATCTTTGCTCAACCCTTTGGTGCTAACTTCTCAACAACAACATCTTTGCTCAAAACTTTGGTTAACGCAAAAACCAACGTCGTATGTTTTATTTAAAATTTTTTAAAAAATATACTACGTCGATTTTTTATAACCGACGTCATATCATTTATTTATTACGTCTGTCCGAATGACTAAACTAAACGTTGTTTGTCTCAAAAAATCAACGTTAAAAGTGTTATTTGTAGTAGTGCTTAGATAATTTCTATACGTTAAAGATTTTTCAGTGTCTATTCAACACCCCTTTATTAGTTTATAGAGTCCTAGTTGTCTAACAACAACAATATATAATAGTAGGTGTCCTAAAACTTGTCGAAACCAGAGAAACTTGAATCTTATACTTTGTCAATATCAATCGCTTAACAAACATTGACTCTAAACTTTTTCATACTTTCACGATCCACATACACACATCAAGAGGGCAAGAAAAATTGACTAAGTCTAGTTTATCTGACTAATTAACTAAATTAAAATGGCGGGCGTATGTACAATTAATAATCCATAACATGAAGTATATAATACTAAGCGTCCTAAATCCACTGATAATCTAACTTAATTATTTAGTCAAAAACAGTTAATGATGAAATCAATCCGTTAGTGCCAATTCAAACACCAAATACTATATTCTTTCAACTACATAGCCATTGTCAAACTCACAAAAGCTTTAATTTCCTCTGTAATCAATCCATTGTGCTGTCACTGCCTATAAATTCCCTCGTATCCTAACACAAATAGCATACACATTCCTACAAATCAGTATTCACAATGAAGACACCATTCTTATTACTTTCTCTCCTTCTCACGGTCTTGCTTTCCGAAGCAAGAGTGCTACCAACTAATAACACACAAAGCTTACTGAACTCAAAAAGCCCATCACACACAGAAAGCCCTGTACTTGATATGCATGGAAAGATCGTTCGAGTTGGTGTCAAGTACTACGTTGTACCAGTTCACCAGGACCAGGGTGGTGGGTTTGACCTAGCGTCCACTGGTAGTCAGAGTTGCCCGCAAAGTGTGGTTCAAGATGATCCTTACTGGTGGGGAAACACGATACAGTTCTACCCAGTTGACCCGAAGAAAGGTGTGGTTCGTGAATGGAATGACCTCAACATTGAATTCCCCGACGCATACACAGGATGTCCCGAGAATAATGTTTGGACGATTGCTGGCGATCTCTCGGTGTACGGTGATTCTCATTACATAACAGCAGGTGGAGAAAAAGGAAATCCTGGTGCACAAACCCTAAACAACTGGTTCAAGATTTTAAAAACAAGAAACAATTACAGGCTGCTATCTTGTCCAGATGTGTGCAATTACTGTTCATACATCTGTCGTGATGTTGGCATTTCGGTAGAAGGTGGACAGAGACGTTTGGTTCTTAGCGATACCCCTCTTGAAATCAACTTTAGGAAGGCTTAATGGTTACCTTTTTTTAGTTGATTATACCAGAGCTATATATAACAAATGTACGGGGATATACACAAATAAATAAATAAATAACTATGTACTTCCTCCCACTAGGGAGTGGATCATAAAATGAAATAAAACTACTTAATGTTCGACGACACAACGGTATATACGTACTTAATTCATGAGTAAACACTTTTTAAAAGCTTCAACATTCTTAAAAAGGGTTGATATTTATTTTTAAATTCATTACTTTGGTTTACGTCTTCAAGTTTATGATGAAACTAATTCTTTAATATGTTTGCAGTTTTGAGGCTGACCTTTTTGTTGATATATATATATATATATATATATATATATAGATTTTTGTACAAATGCAGCGGCGATCTCCGGTGCGGTAATGCGGCCTAATCTGCACCGTCTAATTTCATTAACCTTACTGAAATTCGCGTATGTTTAAGTGGGGTTATTATGGTAATTTTAGTATTTATATTACATGAATAGAAATGGTGCATTTTAGTACATGTTGTGGTGCGTTTGAATACATGTTGTTGTGCGTTTTATTACGTATGTTGGTGCATTAACTGTATTGTGGAATGATGTGTTTTAATTTATCCGCTGGTGCATTTTCATACGTAGAATGATGTATAACTGTGTTGTGGAATGATGTGTTTTAATACATCATCTGGTGCATTTTAATACATTGAATGGTGTGTATTTTAACGCGTGTTTCTAATAAGCGTGCTGTGAAATGGTGTGTTTTAATCCGTCCTCTGGTGCATTTTAATACGTTGAATGATGTGTATTTTAACACATGTTTTCTAATAAGTGTAATATTGCATGTTTATAATCTAACATGAGTCACGTTGTGGTAGATTTTAATACGTTGAATAATGTGTTTTATTAAGTATATTAATGAATTTTAAGTGAATAGGTGCATTTGGTATATTGTGGGGAATGGTGTGTTTTATTGGTCCTCTGATGCGTTTTAGTACGTAGAATGGTGTGATCTGTAACATATATATATATATATATATATATATATATATGTACACACACGTATACACGTATATAATTTAGAGAGAAAGAGATAGGAATAGGAATAAGGATTAATTGCATTAAAAAGCTTGTGTATACACACTATTTATAGTACGGAATTTGAACCATAATCCTAAAGTTTTGCATGAAGTGCTCCACGTAATGGTCCACACTTTGCGCCATACTCCACGTACAGTACACTTATGCCACATACTTCATGAATTACTAACAAACTAATTTTACTCGGTTTCACATAATAATAATAATAATAATCTATACTATTAATAAAAACAATATCCTCAGTTTTAACTTCCCGCCCAAAACAGACCTATAATATTATGGTTTGCTTAATATTGTAAAATATGGTAATACAATTCCTATCCCTAATACAATTGTAAATTCAAATAGAATTCCTAATAAAATATATATTCTTCCCTACGTTCCTATTCGTAATACAATTCTAGACTAGAATTACTAATGATAATAATTCAGTATATATATATTTCTCTGCAATGCAATCTATACTATTAATAAAAACAATATCCTCAGTTTTAACTTCTCGCCCAAACAGACCTGTAATATTTTGGTGTGCGTAATCTATACTATATATAAAAACAAAATTCTCACTTTAAGCTTCCCGCCCAAAACAGTCATACAATATTTAGGATGCTATTATTTTCTATTTTCCTATTCGTTGTAGAATTCTACATTACAATTTCTATCGTACTATAATTCTACATTACAATTCCTATCGTACTACAATTCTACATTACAATTCCTATCATACTACAATTCTATCGTAATAAGATACAACCTTATATAAATCCCTAATCATATACTGCGAACTTTAAAAGAGAAACGCAGTGCAATTATTCCAGACATCCCCACTGTCAAATCTGAAAATTCTGTTGTTGTGCCTGTTTTTTCTTTCAATTCTCATTGGGTTTAGGGAAACAGATTCGATTTTTCTCAATCTGGCATTAGGGTTTATATAATGTATATGTTCAATATTATAATTTTTTTTTTATAATTTTATCTTTATTTTTATTATCTAAATATATAATAAAAAATTTATCCGTGCATCGCATTGTGTAATTGGACAATTATTTGCTATATTTCAAGCAAGAAAAACATCAAAAAAACATAGTTGATCCAATCAATTTCATCAATTGCGCTATATAATATTCGATGTTATAATTTATATAATTGTATATCGATCCAAATATTCTTAAAATATTATAGCAAATCCAATCCGTGCAACGCACGGGCGAAAATACTAGTAATAATAATAATAATAATAATAATAATAATAATAATAATAATAATAATAATAATAATAATAATAATATTATTATTATTATTATTATTATTATTATTATTATTATTATTATTATTATTATTATTATTATAACATTGCCTCATTTAAACTAAGTTGGATATATTGGTCATCCCAATATTCTTCTTTAATCTGAGAAATGTCTCTGTCTTCAACGACTTCGTAAAAATATCTGCAACTTGACATGCACTTGAACAATACTCAATTTTGATTTATTTTTCAGTAACCAACTCTCTGATTTTGTGATACTTAATATCAATATGTTTGCTGCGACCATGAAAGACAGGATTCTTAGACAACGAAATTTAAGATTTGTTGTCACAAAAAATAGTTGTAGGTGCTTTCTGCTTGTGTTGTAAAAACTCTAAAATTCTTCTCAGCCAAATTTCTTGAGTAGCACAATTTGCTGCTGCAATATATTCTGCTTCTCTATCAATTCTTAAGATTTTGATTTCATAACTACTTTGCTTTTCAACAAAAGCCTTAAATTGTTTGAAAACATCACATGCATCAGACTTTTGCTTAAGAAAGTAAACCCATGTTTTCTTACTGAAATCATCAATGAAAGTAACAAAGTACTTACAACCTCCATGTGAGGGAACCTCCAATGAACATAGGTCTTAGTGAATAATCTAACTGTTTTGCGGATCTCTTGACTTGCCCACGGGGAAGGGATCTCTATGCTTCTACCCAATGAAACAAATCTCACAAATACATCTCGTAAAACCCATCCAATCCCATCACATTATTAGCATGATCAAACGCAACATCTGAATTCAATTTAAGCCTTCCCCTCTTTGGTCGATCCCATCGGTCAACGCCAGTAGAGCCACGAACAATGTTGGACATACGGTATTTGTAGCATTCAATTTTTCCCAAAAAGTGAGAGCCCTACGAACCATCACATGCATGTCAAAAGCTTGTCCTTTCCAAACATAGTCATTCTTACTATCCCAAATGGCCCAACAGATCAAATGTTTCCTTATAGTTATATTCCCATATGGTATCTTATCAAGTAGTCTTGTGAGTTGAAGTCCTGTTGCAAAATGTTTTATGATGTAACCCTTCTTGATCCCTTGTGATTATCTCAATCGTGAATCTATGTCTTGGTCAGAAACTCTTTTTAGAATTGATAAAGACACTTATGTGTCAAAGTGTATTCTTATGCTTTAAAATATTTTTCTTAAAAACTGCGGAGTATATATAAGTATTTGAGTTAATACCCAATTTGGTCCTCGACTATAGTAGTTTTACTCGATTTAGTCCTAAGTGACTTTTTGTACTCAATTAAGTTCCGGACTTTGATGATTCTACCCAATTAAGTCCTCCGTTAACAATTCGTTAGTTGATGGTTAAAAGTATATGGTTAATATGGCATTTTATCCTCCCTCCTCCCTTTTGGTCAAATTGTCATCTTCTTCCTCATTTCTCCTCCATCTTCTTTCTGACTGTAATTTTTTTTTGTTTAAAAAAAACTTAAATAGAAAGAAAATTTGTGAAAAAGATCAGAGAAAAAGATAGATGCATAGAGGGGGGGGGGGGGGGGAGGTGGGTTAGGTTTTGTGGGTGGGATTTTATTTTTTGGATTTTGGCTTGTGGTTATGATGATGGAAGTTGCAGGGAAGTTGATGACAGGGATATTGGGGAGGAGATGCAAAGTTTAAAATGGTGGCAGGAGAAGAGTGAATAAGAAGAAAGTGGTAAAGGGAAAGAGGACAGAGCCTACCCCATTGATGAGCTCGTTGAACTTCTGGCTTGAAAACTCACTGCACGACTACATAAAAAAAATGGAGCTTCATCTATCTCAAGAAGATTCACTCTCTGTTTATCACATGTGGTCTCTGTAACCGGAACTCATGACTCAGGAAACTACTCGACCACTGCATATCCCTGCATGCGTTCCCCGGCGTCTTCCTATGCGTTTTCTCTCTTCACTAGGATAAAAAAAGCTAATGCAGTAATGCTCATTCGTGGAACACCATGATCAAAGGCTATTCCATGACTTCAAACTCCCATGACTCCATTCTTTTTCACAATTTTTCTTGCTACTTTAAGTTTTATTTTTCTTGTTTTTTTTTAAATAATTACGGACAATTATTTACCATGCTTTTAAATAACTTTTACAGATGGCAATTTGACAAAAAGGGATCGAGGAGGGGGGATAAATTACCATATTAACCGTGTTTTTAACAGTCAACTAACGGAATTGTTAACAGAGGATTTAATTGGGTCAAATCATCAAAGTCTGGGACTTAATTGAGTATAAAAAGTCACTTAGGACTAAATTGAGTAAAACCATTATAGTCAAGGACTAAATTGGATATCTCTATAAGTATCTATGTTTACATGGTGGAGTGGTATGTAACTTACTTAGCTGTGTAGATAATGTCTTTAACTATATTTTCAGGTATGGAGTAGACTCCTCGTGAGAGAGATTAGCTTTGGTGACCTAGTATCATCCCTTTTCTTTATGTGTGGTTTAGTACTGTTGGGTTTATACGAAACTTTGATCATGTATTCAGACTTAGTTCATGTATGATGTTAACTTTAGACATTTGGATTTGATGGATGTTAGACTTTAGCCTTGCACTTGGGTTTAGACTTGATCTAGGTGTGGCGTGACAGTCCTAAGTTTTAGTATTTCTATTTTCGTTTCCGCACAGCACTTCTTTTAAAACTCTAATATTATCTAGATTTTACTCATTTTTATCTTGATTTCGACTCTAGAATTATGGGGTGTTATATATGCTGCCCAATTTCCTCAACTCACTGTACTGTGCACCATTCGTTCAAAATAATCCCTAAAAACATTCACCACCAAAAATTTATATCACCTAATATAATACTTAGTAGTAGTCAAGTTATTTCTTCATAGAGCACTTAGCTTGTAAATATGATAGAGTAATTAGAGCAATAATCCTTTGAAAAAATAAGAACCACTTGTTTTAAAACCTCGCCTGAAGACTTCATCCATTAGAAATTTCTGTTAGCTTAATTTTCATCCTCCTGTCTAAAATAATAATAGCCTAAGAAAATTAAATTAAATTTTGACAAATAATATAGCCAATTAAAATAGAATAAAATGTGTATCATTTGTATGGTTAGGAATATTTGATCTACGTCGACCATTGTCTCACATGGGGTATGGTTCTTATGTGAACCAAATCCTCTTTCTTTTTCTCGCTTTCTCTCTCTTTATATATATACTTTGACAATTCTTTGTTAAAAATGGGCGTAGTTTTATTTTTTTAATTAGTAGCCTAGTGTAGTCTCTGTTACAAGTTTCGACCAATATAATCAGTTATTATACCGTGGTCCCAAAACGACATCGTTTCAGTAAGTGGGAGACGGAGTCCGTAATTGACGCTACAGTTAATCTCAAAAGATACTGTCTTACATTTGTTTTGATATTATCGAATGAAACTGTAGTTATATCGAAATGTAACTGTAATTGTGTTGAAATGTAACTGCAGTGCATATGAACTGATACTGAATAACAGTTTCACGTTTGTGTTTTATATTATCGAATGAAACTGTAGTTATATCGAAATGTAACTGTAGTTGTTTTGAAATGTAACTGCAGTGTATATGAACTGATACTGAATAACAGTTTCACATTTGTGTTTTTATATTATCGAATGAAACTGTAGTTATATCAAAATGTAACTGCAGTTGTGTTGAAATGTAACTGCAGTGTATATAACTTAAAGTAAGTGGCGCGAATTCATCCATCTATTTTCATTAATCAAAACGACATCGTTTTGATGCGCGGTCCACAATGCATTGTGGACCACGGTCTACGATATAATTTGCGCAATATAATTGAGTCAGCTAAGACAACTAGCTAGACCAATTGACTAGTCTCCAATTGATTTCCCACTTGATTTTGTTTTGCTGTCAATTTCGGATGAATATTATTAGATGGGTCTACGTCTTCGAGGCAATGTCCACTTTTCCTTTTTATATTTATATAATATAAAACAGTGGGTCAATCCCGAACAGTTGGCATCTCAAACCAAAGAAACTTCTATTACAAGGTTTTTGACCATTTACGTAATGAAACAATGACAATCACAATCACAATGTAACGTAACACAATCACAAAATCTTTATTTGTCGCCTTCATAGAAACCAATTGTTATGAATATTCGTACGGACTCCAAAACATTTATATTTAAACCAGTTGTTATGAATATTGTTACGGGCGAAAACATTTTTTTTCACTCTTGTAAATTCCTAATATTTTAAAACTGCCCAATTACTCTCCGCCATGCACATGCATCTGTCAATTTACATTCGTTATTACAAAACTCGGATGGGTCACACTTGTGTGAGACCGTCTCACGGATCCTTATTCGTGAGACGGATCGGGTCGGGTCAAAGCACCATGCAAATGTCAACTATAATGTGCCATCTCAAAGCACATTTCATACTTACTCACACTTATATGCTCAAATATACACTAATCAAAAATACAATTTTTGTTACTTATAAGAGAAAAAGTAATACATTTTTCATAATAAGTAATGATGACAAGTGCCTCTCACTTATAAGGGCAAATATAATACTTTTGATGAAAAATGTAATACTTTTAAATCGAAATGTAAAAGTAATGTATTTTCCCTTAAAAGTATTACATTTACCCTAATAAGTAACAAAAATTTTATTCCTGATTAGTATTACATTTGAGCATATAAGTATGACATTTGTGCATATAAGTGTTACATTTGTATCCCGACCCGACCCGACCCGACCCCGTCTCATGGTGAGACGGTCTCACACAAGTTTTTGCCAACTCGGATAGAGTGACAGATTCTAAAATTTCAAATTTCCTTTTTCCGTTTTCCCTTTGTTATCTGTATTCTAATTTTCAATTGTAATTCTGTTTATAAAACTTGAACGGAGTATATATAATTTTAACTTTTTAAGTTTAATACTGGATATTGTCCCGTGCGATGCACGGTCTAAATTTATATAATTAAATATAAAGCATTATTATAACATTTATAATAAAAGAAAGAGAATTGGATGATGCTTATTTCTTACTATCTCAGGGAGGAATCGAGGATAATGTGGTAGCCGATGTTTTAGCTAAGGTGGTAGGGTCAACTACGGTTGTGACTTAATTGAGTTTGTACGGCCTCCAGTTCATATTCTGGAGCATCTTGTGAATGATAGAGGGAATGTTGGTGTGTTCTTTCCTGTTAATTAAGTTTGGCTTTGTCCTAGTTGGGGCTTTCCCCTTCCTTCGTTTAAGAAAAAATAGAAAAGAAAAGAGAATAATAATATAATATAGTTTATGAAAACATGTGCAATTACTAACAAAACTTAATGTTTGATTCTATGTTATTATTGACAATATAAATTACAAATTATTAAAAATATGTGTAAATTAAATTAAATTTGTAGTAGAAGTACAAAATCTTCCGGGTTCACCACAAATTAAGATTTTGAACTCGTCTGGATTACTCAGTCTTGATGCAACCATATGCCTACATATAATTGACCATGAATAAAAATTGGTTTCTATAATAGCAGCAAGCCAACATTCATAGTGTTTGACCTTGACTTTTGTTGATAGTCATTGCATAAGAAAGCATCAATGGAAATTGTCTAATGTTAAACTTGAACGACAGTCTTATGTGTGATGGAGTGATAGTAATTCTAGCTATTAGTACATTGGTGTCATCATTTGTCCTTGCTAATATGTGTGCTTTTATAACATGGTCAGCTTATTTCGTTACAACCAATCGAGTACCATTGCAAATTAGTGTGTTCAATATTTCTCATTAACATCATATGTGACCCAACCTTTAAGGTTAATGAATGATTTCAAAGTACGCATATAATATTTAACAAATTATGTAAATATGTCATTCAATGTAATTTCAGCTGATACAGCAAAATACGGAATGAATACTGTATTATCGTCAGATCGGGTACAAAGTATAATACCCTAAGGGAGACCGAGCTACGTGACAGTGGGTCAGAGGCTCCCGGTCTCTTTAGCTAATATCTTAGAGGAAATAGCCAAAAGTCCCCCTGCTTGCATTAAATGCTCCTTTTATAGAGCTGCTCGACGACGCCTCCAGTCTTCCGGCATGCAGGACGCGTGGCGGACATGCACCGGTCCCTCTACTGCTCCAGCGTGCTTGCGAACCATGTGCGTGGGCGCGAGGTCTCAGGTTCGAGACCCTGCGAAAGTCCCTTTCTGCGAACCGAGCTCGGGTCCACCTGGTCGAACAGACCGGGATGGCAATCGTACAAGCGATCGATCTTCTTTCACAAGTACGACCCGGGAGACCGGGATTTATCCCTATCATCAGCCTTTACTAAAAATTCTTCAGTTGATTAATAATTGTACACAAAATTAGCATTATTATATACATTACAAATTTAAAATTTTATGTTCACAATTTTAGAACTCTATTTTCACAATTTTAGAACTCAATATACAAAATTACATTAATCAATATTCACAATTTTGTTATATAGATTCAAAATTTGTGTTATATTATTGAATATAGATTTATGAAATTGTAAACATAGAGTTATGAAATTGTGAATACTTCTTCAATTGATTGATAATTGTACACAAAATTAATATTATTATAGCTAAGTCAAGATGGTTGAGTTGGTCTAAAGTGCCAGTTTTAGGTACTGGTCTGAAAGGGCATGGGTTCAAATCCCATTTTTGACAATATATTTGTTTTTTTTTTTAAAAAAAAAAGCAATAAAAAGTAACATTTAATTTGAAATAGTTAAATAAGACATCTTAACCAACATTGCAGAATAAAATTTAGTGTGTCAAATATTCATTCATATTAATAACGATTCAATATTAATATTTATTAATAAGACTATTATAATTTATTTTATGATATTAATATTATTAATAATACTATTACAATTTATTTTATGATATTAATATTATTAATAAGACCATTACAATTTATTTTGGATTAGAAAAAACTATTCTAACATGGGTGAGATGCTTACTATTTAAAATTAACACCCAAATAATGTTTTTTTAAGAAACCAATATAATACTACAATTAGTTCATTGTAGTTATTTTAGAACTTCATTTTTTAGTTTTTATTTTTTCATTGCAAATAAACTTTAATCATTACAAACTTTATATAACTTAATGAAAATTAGCGTGAAAAATTAAACACATTTTGCTTCTTTTTTTTTTTTTTTTGAAAAACAAAGTTATAATTTTTTTTGTATGACAACATGTATAATATACGGAGTATAAGTTTCTAATCTTATAACAATTTAGGACAAAATCTATATGTATATATATAAAACTTACCAAATAAATTAAAGTCATTACATGTATACATAAATCAGTAATGACTTTATTTGGTATAAACTTTATATATATAAATGTACTGAATTTAAGGTATTCATTTAAATATGATTTAATTTTGTTAAGTACTGTAATCTTATGTTGACTGATTTTGAATTTCAAACTAAATTTTTTGTCTAAAATGAGCGGGAAAATAACACTTTTAATTTGTTTTAATATATATATAGATATAGATTTGTGAAATTTTAACATCCAATATCTATACAAAACTTAAATTATAATATAATATAACTAAAAAACATTCAAATCTATAACCAATTAAGTTCACCCAAATTTTAAAATTTTATTTTAGGTATAGAGTTTTAAATCAAATATTATGTATAAAATGATAAACAGGTTATTTAGATATGAATTTTAAAACTTTTTTTTTAAGTTAAACGTCTATAATTTATCTATTTCTAATATTGACCCTCAATATTTTGTGTTGTCATTCTTATATATAAAATATAGGAGTATAACTTTAAGCATCGTTGCCAAGGACTTTGTAGTCCAGTGGCATCAAACCTTTCCCGTTATACGGGAGGTGGTGGGTTCGAGCCTCAGTGGAGGCGATGCTGTCTCTTGTGCTTCAATTGGTTGAGAAAGTAGTTAAGAACAGATACTGCATTGTAGTAGTATTTAGTAGTATTCAAAAAAAAAAAAACTTTAAGTTCTACTATACTAATAAGAGCCAAGGTCAAATTGGTTCAGATGAATTATTTAATCAAATAGATGGTTAAGATAATTCAGATCTCCGTTAACTTTTAACTTACCCATTAATTTCTATAAGAAAGATATTAGGTTCGAACCTCATCTCAATCAAATTTGACATAATTAAGTTTCTCACTCTATTTACTTATATTAAATTAAATAAATTAGTAGGTACAACAAAAAATGATACATATGTATTTCTTTAATTTAGAATTATGTATCTATATATAATACCTTTATTTGAAAAAATTATTCATTATCAAAAAATAAATTAAATAAGAGAAATAATTTCATTAGTTATATTGTCTTTATTTTCTCTCATGCAAAGATTCTTTACATTCAAATTTATCAATTGATATTCATTACATTGTCCATTATCTTATTTTTACAATATCTTGTAATTAAATATCAAAGTTATAGTACAAAATAATGTTATATATTTATTTACCAAGTATTTTATTAATACTATGAAAAAAATTAAAATAATTTGAAGTTAATTATATTAACTACTTGGGGATTGGTTGACAAAGAGAGTACTCAAATAACCCAACAAATTGAAACGGAATCACTCTATTATTGAATTAAATAAATTAGTAGTTGCACCAAAAAATTATACATATGTATTTCTTTAATACCATGGAAAAAATAAAAAAGAATAGTTTGAAACCAATAATATTAATTACTTGGGGGATTTGTTGACAATATCATTGTTTTAATAGAATAATATTTTTTTTTAAATTTGTACACCTTTAAAGTTTTAAATTTGTTGACAATCATATTTATACATATGTAGTATTTCTTTGACGAATATTTGTACGATAACAACTTCCACACAGTTTTTTTTTTTTTTTTTTTTTTTTTTTTTAATTTTTACAATATCATTGTTTTAATAGAATAATATTTTCTTTTTAAATTTGATGTAATAATAATAATTATAATTATTATTATTTTATTGTTGTTGTTATTATTATTATTATTATTATTATTATTATATTTTGTATATGAATATTTATATATTTTAAAAACATATTCCATTTCTAAACTAACAAAACATTATAATAACGATTTTAAAGTTTATTCGTTCAACACACCCAACAATATAATACAATTTGTATTCTGTTCCATGCGTATTACATTCTTGATAGAATAAAATTTATTCCTTTAAAATTACTTAAGTGAACCAATAGGTTGTTATTGTTTTTTATTTAGTTTTATCAAAGAATAAGGTGCAAATTGGCCACTGAACCTAATCAGAAAGTGTAATTAGGTCACTGAACAAAAAAAAATACAATTAAGTCACTGAACACTCCAAATGTATGCAATTTCATCTGATATCAGGTTATTAACAACTTAATCAGGTTGCCTGCTTACGTGAATGGTGAATAGACTTTTTAAAATCTTTTTTAATAATAAACTTTTAAAATAAAAATAATGAATAACTAAATAAATAAATAAAAATGGCGGCCACACCCTTCTACCCCACCCCACCTTCCTCCTTCTCTCTCGCCCCCCGCCCCCCCTCCCCCCCTTCTTCCCCGCCAGAGACGAAGGACTTGTCTACATCTCTGTCAGAGATGAATGACGACAGGCTCTCCATCTCCAGTTAGAGACGAAGACAGATCTTCGTCTCCAACCGGAGACGAGGAGGGGGGGGGGAAGGGGTGGTCGGCGGCCACCCCAACGTTTTTTTTAAATAATTTTTATTTTCAAAATTTATTATTAAAAATTATTTTAAAATGTCAATTAAGTCACCGTCCACGTAAGTAGGTAACCTGATTAAATGGATGGTAACCTGTTATTAAGTAAAATTGCATATATTTAGAGTGTTCAGTGGCCTAATTGTAACTTTTTTTGTTCAGTGACCTATTGCACTTTCAGATTACATTTCGGCTAATTTGGACCTCATTCCTTTTAAAATATAATACAATTTGTATTCTATTCCATGCGTATTACATTCTTTATAGAATAAAATTTATTCCTTTAAAATTACTTAAGCGAAACAATAGGTTGTTATTGGTTTTATTTAGTTTTATCAACGAATAAGGGCAAATTGGCCATTGAACCTAATAAAAATGCAATTAGGTCACTGAACCAAAAAAAAAAAAAAGAACTGCAATTAAGCAACTGAACACTCCAAATGTATGCAATTTCACCTAATATGAGGTTATCATCTACTTGATCAGGTTGCCTGCTTACGTGGATGGTGAATTGACTTTTGAAAATATTTTTTAATAATAAACTTTTAAAATAAATTTTAAAAAAAATGCGGGTGGCCAGACCCTTCTGCCCTCCTTTCTCCTTATCCCCCCATCTTCCCCACCAGAGACGAAGGACTTGTCTACGTCTCCGTCAGAGATGAATGAAGACAGGCTCTCTGTCTCTGGTTAGATACGAAACCCGGAGACGAAGACAGATCTTCGTCTCCAACCGGAGACGAAGGAGGGGGGAAGGGGTGGTCGGCGGCCACCCCAACGTTTTTCTTTCTTTTTTTTTTAGAAAAAATTTTTATTTTTATTTTTAAAATTTATTATTAAAAATTATTTTAAAAAGTTAAGTCACCGTGCAGGTAAGCAGGTAACTTGATTAAATGGATGGTAATTTGTTATCAAGTGAAATTGCATATATTTATAGTGTTCAGTGGCCTAATTGTAACTTTTTTTGTTCAGTGACCTATTTGCACTTTCAGATTACATTTCGGCTAATTTGGACCTCATTCCTTTTATTAATAATATATAGGAGCCATAAATGAATAGTTTAGTCAAAACCCATTAAAGAAATCAGTCAGTTGGTGCCGCCAATGCAAACAACAATTACGTAGCCATTTCAAACTCGTAAAAGTTTTCTATTAACATGCCCACACTCGCTGACTCAGATCACCTATAAATACCATCTTTAAATTCATTTCCTCACTCCAACAAACAGAAACATATATTTCAGCAAACCAATCTCCAAAATGAAGACACCATTCTTATCCCTTTCTCTCATTCTCTTCTCCGTCTTGCTTTGTGAATCAAGAAATGCACCAAACCCGCCGGTGCTTGACATCAATGGGAAAACCCTCCGTGCTACCACCAAGTACTATGTTAAACCACTACAAGAAGATCTAGGTGGTGGGCTCGACCTAGCTCCCATGGGGAACCAAACTTGCCCGCAGAATGTGGTCCAAGATAACAATGATTGGTTGGGTCAAGTAATACAGTTCCACCCTGTAAATTCAAAAGATGGAGTGATTAGAGAATCCACAGATCTTAACATTGTATTTCCTAATGCAAACACTGGATGTCCCGAGACTAATGTTTGGACGATAATTGGCGATGTCTCATGGTACGATGATACTCAATACGTAACAGCAGGTGGAGAAATAGGAAATCCTGGTGAACGAACTCTGGTCAACTGGTTTAAGATCGTTAAAACAGCAAAGGCCTACAAGCTGAGATTTTGTCCAGATGTGTGCAGTTCCTGCGATTTTGTGTGCCAAGATGTTAGCGTTACTGCGGAAGGAGATCGAGGGCAGAAGTATTTAGTTCTGAGCGATGCCCCTCTAGAAATCACCTTTGCGAAGGCATAAATCAATAGCAATCCAGAATTAGGCATGTTTTTCTGGCATTTTTGTTTTTGTCTTTTGTTAATGTTTTTTTTTTAACTGTTGCTATTTGTTTGTTTTGCTATCTATTATTGTCTTGTGTGGCACTGTATTGCTGTTTGTGCTATTCCAAGCCGATCCTGATTTTGGAGTAGCACTATCTAATAGTTGTATTATTATTACTATTACTATTATGCGTAAATATAAGGCGTTGGTTGCTAAATTTTTTTAGCTAAAAGTGACATTTTGAGTCGTCATTTTATGGTACAAATATATGTGAATTTCACATCTGATTTGGATTTGGTCAAAGTGGATTCAAGTTTCTCAAGTAAGATAAAGAAATTGATATATATTATTGTATTTTTAAAATGAGTGAATGAGAAATTGATTAATAAAGTAAATTCAATTCATTTGACTTGAAAAAAGGGACATGGGAAGGCTTGGAAGAAGCCATTGTCCCACATGGAATCAAGAAGTGGTTTTATACTAGTATAAATACAAATTCTTTTTAAAATAATTTGAATTGTATAGCATAAATTCTCTCGCGTGGAGGGATGGATACAAATTAAATCCCAAAATTAGCTTGAAACATAATTTTGTTGAGTCAATGGATTCCACTAAAGGTAGAAACAAAAATGAGTATCCGTGTTCGCTACATTCAGATGATAGTAGTACTATTAATAACTAAAGACATCTCTTTTTAAAGTGAGTGATAAATGCTAAAGTGTACTACTTTTGTGGTGTATTAATTGGTCAATTTTAAATTATAATTACTTTAATTATGCTTAAAAGTAACCAATTATGTGATAAATTAGAGTCATTTACATTTTTGGTCCTACTATTATTGGGGCATTGCCAATTTTAGTCCACTTCATTAATTTTTGCCACATTACGACCAGTCTTATTTAGTCCTTGCCACTTTTAGTCCACCGTTAAAATTTTCGTCAACTTGCCGTCTAAAATAGGGGTATTTTTGGTCTTTTCATGCTTTGGTCATCTCCTTGACCCTTTGCAGTGGTTTTCCTTACACATTTTCATCCATTGAAGAGATCCGACGAAAGGTATGTGAGCCACATTACAAAGCCATGACTTTTACCGGACCTCTTCATTGGATGAAAATATGTAAGGAAAACCACTACAAAGAGTAAAGGAGATATCCAAAGTATGAAAAGATCAAAATACCCTTGTTTTGGACGGTTATTTGACGAAAATTTTAACGGTGGACTAAAAGTGGCAAGGACTAAATAAGACTGGCCGCAATGTGGCAAAAATTAATGATGTGGACTAAAATTGGCAATGTCACAATAACAATATGACCTCAAATGAAAATGACTCTGATAAATTAGGTAAAATAAGCTAATTGAGATCAATATCCATTCTCCGGATGCACCCTATCGACCTTCGTCCCCATTAGAAAGACAAAATCATGCTTCTTAGCACACACTAGGCCTACCAGTTCACATTCCTTCGACTTTTAAATTGTTACCATCCCTAGTCCAAAGTTAGTCACTCATGATCCTTCAATTATCAATTATTATTATTATTATTATTATTATTATTAAATTCTTATTATTGACCACCTACTGTCCTTCGACTTTCAAATAGTTATCATCCGTTGTCCAAAGTTAATCACACACAATCCTTCAACTATCAATTATTATTAGTATTATTATTATTATTATTATTGAACACTTACGGTCCTTCGACTTTCAAATAGTTATCATCCGTAGTCCAAAGCTAATCACACATAATCCTTCAACTATCAATTATTATTATTATTATTATTATTATTATTATTATTATTATTATTATTATTATTATTATTATTATCCTTTTCCTTTTTCCTTTTTTTCATCCTTTTTATACACATAGATTTTGTTGTTGTTGTTGTTGTTGTTGTTGTTGTTGTTGTTGTTGTTGTTGTTGTTGTTGTTGTTGTTATTATTATTATTATTATTATTATTATTATTATTATTATTATTATTGTATTTATTAAAATAAAAAATTAGAGAAATGAAAAACTTGAAGAATGGAGAAATGAAAAACTGGAAGAATGGAGAAGGAAAACTGGAAAAATAGAAAAACGAAAAACTGAAAATGGAAAAACAGAGAAATGAACTAAACCACCCCTAAAGCTCGCCAAAAAAGGATTGTTTGCCCCATCTTGCATGCAAATATCACTACGGCTGGGATTTTTCTCTTTAGAATACATCAATTGGTGAATGAGTTTGGGCTTTTCCTACTCGATCTTTTTGGGTTTTTTTTTTCTTCCATTTTTTTTCCTTCTTTGTATTTGAGTGGGAATATGATAATGTTTTTTGTCAATAATTTTGGACAATTTAATTTTTGGGCTAAAATTTATCAAATCTTTACAGAATTCTCGATCTCTTTAGATTTAAGTATATTTTGGAATTTTAATTATTGACTTTTGAGCTTGTGCTAATAAATTAATTAAACGCAAAGGAAGAGATTACATGTAGTAAATAGTTTCAATATATTTCATTTCAGAGGAAGTACATATATATTTATTGATTTATTTGTGTATATGCACTTTTATTAATTATTGCGCAGCTAGCTCTGCTATATATAAACTTTTAGGCCTTTCTAAAGTTGATTTCAAGAGGGGTATCGCTAAGAACCAAACGCCTCTGTCCACCTTCCACTGAAATGCCAACATCACGGCAATTGTATGAGCAGTAATAGCACACATCTGGACAAGACATGAGCTTGTATGCGTTTGTTGTTTTTACAATCTTGAACCAGTTGTTTAGAGTTTGTGAACCAGGATTTCCTTTTTCTCCACCTGCTGTTATGTAATGAGAATCATCATACACCGACAGATCCCCAACTATCGTCCAAACATTATTCTCTGGACATCCCGTGTATGCGTCTGGGAATTCAATGTTGAGGTCACTCCATTCACGAACCACACCTTTCTTCGGATCAACTGGGTAGAACTGCATTGTGTTTCCCCACCAGTAAGCATCATCTTGAACCACACTAGCCGGGCAACTCTGACTACCAGTGGAAGCTAGGTCCAACCCACCGCCCTGGTCCTGGAGAAGTGGTACAACGTAGTACTTGACACCAACACGAACAATCTTTCCGTACATATCAAGTACGGGGCTTTGTGTGTTTTGTGTGGTTTTTGTGTTGAGTGAGGTTTGTGTGTTATTTGGTTGTAGCACTCTTGCTTCGGAAAGGGAAAGGGAGATGGTCATGAGAAGGAGAGAGAGTAATAAGCAGAATGGTGTCTTCATTGTGAAGATTGATTATTATATTATATTTGTGGAAATGTAGTGTATGGTATATATTGGTGTGAGGTGAGGGAAGAGGCATATATGGTATTTATAGGCAGTGAGAGCACATTGGTAGAGTTATTACAGAGGATGGATATTAATTAAGCTTTATTTTGTGAGTTTGAAATGGTTACGTATAATAATATCAGTGGATTGATTTCATCATTAACTGTTTTTGACTAATTAAACAATTAAGTTAGATGATTAGTGGATTCACAACGCCGGCCTAGTATTAATGTATTATATACTTCTAGGCTAGCTTGCTCAATTTCTCTTGGTGTGTATGTGGATCCTAAGAGGACTGGGGAAGAGATGACTGATGATGTTTCTTTATAATCAATTTTCATAGGACCCACGTTCCCTAACAAATCTTACAAGAATAATTTGAAATGTTGTTGGAGTTTAAAAACGTTGAAATAAAAAGTTAGGAAGTGGAAAATAATGCTGCAAAAGTGGTTTCAATATTAAAAAAAAATAATAGTATGTTAAATTCTTATTTTACCATTCAAATATTAGAGGGTTTTTGAGTTTTTGGTCAGGTTGATATGGAAACCTAAAGTCTGGGACTATACGGGCCATTTTGCTCATAATTAAAGGGTAAAAAATAGATTCGAAACTGAGTCGTCAATATAATGTTAATGTGTGCATGTTCATGACATTTGACTTAATTTCTTATTTTTATTTTATTTCAAAATTTGGTGATTTTAAGATGAGGTAGTGTGATTAAATATTAATGTGCACATACCTATGAATTAATAATTAATATTATTATATTCTTTCAGTGGAGAACAAAACCACTTAGCTTGATCCAAGACACAATTGCGCACGTCTAGGTGAAACAAAAGTAGCGATAAAATCTTCGGTGATGAGGAAAGAGTTAGAAGTACTTTGATGTCGAGGTGGGCGCCCCAGACACACAAGGAGAACATGTTACCCGTTTTATAAATCAAAACATATCGTTTTATAAATTAAAGCTTGTTAGCTAGTGGATTGCAAGTTTACAGGCAGCGAAAGTCTTAAAAATGATTTGTAGCGTGTTTTGGTAAGCTAACGCCAACTGAAAATGTGTATATGTGTGTGTCTATTCAATCAGCTGGTTTAGTTCAGTAACCATCATAAATATAAAGTGCTAGAATGTAAAAAGAGAGACAAAGATTTTTATAGTGACTAGAATTTGTTGGAAAAAATGGCAATAAATGGCATTTTTAAGTGGCCATTTTGTGGTATAAATATATGTAGGGTCCACATCCGATTTGGATCGAGTCAAAGTGGATTCGAGTTCTTCATTCTTAGACGAAGAGATCGATATATTATACGCTCAAAATGGATAATGGGTGAATGAGAAATTGGTTCTCAAAGTAGATCCATTGAGATGGAAAAAATGTGGGAAAAGCTTTAAGGAAAGCATTTGTCCCACATTGGTTTGGGAAGAAGATTTCACCCACTATATATACAAGAGTCATTTTATGACTAATTAACTTGTATAGCATAAATGCTCTTTCTCGCGCGCAGGAGGGGTGCAAATCAAATCCCAAAAATGAGTTCGAAAGGCTTGAACTTGTGTGCGCCCGCAACGACGTCCCGAGACTGGCAGCGCGCGAGACATGTGATGATTCGAAGTGTAGTTGCGATAGCGGTGATCTCCTGGTCGCACCGGTCGATCTCTTGCGGCTAAGAGTTGAACTCTCGAAGCTTGCACAAGTCGATCAATCGTAGCTTTGCGATAGCAGTGATCTCCTGGTCGCACCGGTCGATCTCTTGCGGCTAAGAGTTGAACTCTCGAAGCTTGCACAAGTCGATCAATCGTAGCTCTGAGTCACCTCTCGAAGGCGATCGTAGCTCTGAGTCACCTCTCGAAGGCGATCTTCCGCACGTAACTGCAATGACCTCTTGAAAGATACTCTGGCCAAAACGGTTCACTTCTGTAGTGACCGTTCAGGTGATTAACTCAATATGTTATGGAATTAATATCAGTCCATAGCGGTGATCTCCTGGTCGCACCGGTCGATCTCTTGCGGCTAAGTAGTGACCGTTCAGGTGATTAACTCAATATGTTATGGAATTAATATCAGATTAATTCCAATATTTATTTTTAGAGTTAATTCCATGTTAGTGGCAGAGTTAATACTTGCTAGTGGAGGGAGGTTACAAAGCCAAGAATGAATGCCATGATAAATGCCATTAATCCTTCATCTCCTATATATTTCCAGGTGAGCAGCAGATTTTACAATACGAACAAGTAATACGTGATATACACGAAATACTTTCCACCTCGAAACTCTGCTCTCCTTCGTTCTAGCCACCTGTGTTCATCCCACGTTCTCGTTCGCCGGATCCAAGTTTGTGTGCTCAAACGGCGGATCGTAGTACGTTTTATCCTGGGAAACCTAGACCGCAACGTTCCAGCACCCCAGGAAGCGGTAAATAAGGTGTTAAGGACAGAGGCAACTCGACTCGTACTTACAACTACCCCAAAGTCCGTTATACACCGTCCCCGTATTCCAGGTTTATCTAACCTTTGTTGTAGGTTTAAATTCCTGGAATTTTCTTGTAATTTTCTTTTCGTTGTAATCCTTCGTGGATTATTTTTTTTTCCTTGTAATATTTCTTGTAATATTTGTTTTAGTGGATTTTCTATTTTGTCCATTTTCTTGGGTATTTCGAGAATTGTTTCCCAACAATCTTAAAACCTTATTCATTCTTTTCTAATCTCGAATACCACAGAGAAATGGAAAATCCAGCTCTTTCTTTGTTTGCTAACGGGGACGAGAACGGTAATGTTGTTACAAACAACAATGGAGGGAACGACAACGTTGTTGCACATTCCCAAGCACCGGTGAACGTTGGTTCACAGAACGGTGCAGGCATCACGGAAAATGTTCCTACGATGCAGGTACCTACGGTACCAAATGGATCGGCTAACAGCCATGGAGGATCCAGTGGTGTGATTACTACTTGGTCCGAGGACTGTGGTAGTGTGACCAATGACTTCGATCATAATCGAGGGAAGGCTAAGCGAAAGCTTAAACCTGAACTAGTTTATGTGAGGAAGGTGAAAGGTCACTACGATGCGAACCGTCATCCTGGTGAAAAGGTTGAAGACAAATTTGCTAGGATTAATGGGTACGCTGGATGGTTGGACGAGTGAAGGTCACAACCGAGATTTCAATGTGCTGTGATGAGACCACCCCGAGGGAGTGGACTGCTGAACAAATGGAACAAGGCACACGGTGCGATGGACTACTACGAAATAGGGATTAGGAAGTTTTATTTCCATTGTAATCTCCTATCTTGTTGAATTTATTCGAATAAATTAGTAGTAGTATCCTTGTAATATTTTTATTGCTTTAAAAATATGTATGTTCCATTGAGAAGTATTGAATCACGATATACATGCATATTATTTTATGAAATAATTTCGATGTATGATTCAATATTTTATATGCTTTGTGCATATGTAGCATTTGTTTGAGAAATGCTAATGACCAACAAAAAATGTAACTCGTGTGTTGCATGGTTGAAATCACGTAACGAACCTCGGTTCTAGATTTCATGGGAAATCAATTGTCAAAAATTGAAAGAACCTTATAATCGTGAGCACTTCGGCTCAATTGTTTCGAATATTTTTAAGTGATATTCTTAGTGCGATTATAATGGTTTGTTTCAACTAGTTGAAATTTTGGTTGATTTGATCTCGTTAATTGTGTTATAATTAACCTGATCAGAAATTCCTAATTTTACTAGTGTGAAATTTAATTTGAGACAAATGATGAAATGTTGGGTCAATAATCTGTTGAATTGAGCTTAAGTGCTAATGTTGTAGTACTAACGGAAATGCTCAATTCGTTGCTATTTATTTAGCACTTCGGTACGCTGTAGTATCTATTTATATTTGGTTAAAGCTTAATCGCTTAACGGAAAATGTATCTAGTACTGGGTAAGTGAGTTTGATACACCACTAACGTACCAACGTAATAGTGTTTTGTACACTAACGGACTGGTGTAATATTAGTATTTTAAGGGCTAATTGAATTCACTAGGATAGTGCACTACGGCACTAACGTCTAAACGGCTTGTTTAATACCAAGATTAATCTATTAGTTAAGGCACGAATTGTAGTGCTTAACGGGATTAAAAATGGAATTAAAGTTCAAGCTAGTGGGCGTTGAAATGGTTGTCACAATCATTTGAGATGAAAGCATTTGGAAGAGTATTAGTCTTCCGAGAAGAGGTAATTCAATCACCTCTCGTGGGGTTTAACTGCACCTTGTAGAAGGTTGCTAACCCCTCCACCTCTCGTGATCGTAAGGGGTAGTTTGGTACTACCTATACCTCCTTGCGAAAAGAGGTTGTTTATTGCTTTCAAGACCGTTGTTGCGGTATGTTATTCTTTATAAGAATAAAGGTGGAAACCAAATTAATTGTTGAATTAATGCGGTTTTAAAACGATCGATGTGGTGAACAAGAAACATCTTCGGGTGATTTCTATGTTGGTATTATACTTGGGAGTATAATGTGGATTCACCTCAATCGAAAGATGCTACCGAACACGATTATCAATACGTTGATATGTTCGGGCCTACCTCAAGAATGTGGGGGTGAGGCAATTGTCTTTTGGACAAGCAAAAACCTTTTACGAAGGTTCCTTACATAGTAACTCGATAAGGTTCCTTACGAGTGTGGATAGGTTTGAGCTATCCTATTGATACTTGAAATGTGGGGGCGGCTTGGCAAATGTGTTTGTTCTTAGTACTCAAAGTCCACGTCTTGGATGTACGTAAGAATATAACGAATCAGAAATTCATCGTTCGTAGAAGATGGTTTTCTGAGAAGGTCAATTGAAGGACCTAAAACCTGAACTCATAGCTAGACGTAGCTAATGAGTAATGATTTAGAAAATCCTGTAATCCAGATTTTCTGACTTACATATTGGAATGTGATGAGCACAATCTAACTTGTTAACTGGAAAATGGAATGGATTTGGTAAGGATTGGAAAATCATGTGGTTCGATTTTCTAACGAACTTGTTAGAATGCGATATATATGCATAGTCTAACTTGTTTACTAGAAATTGGATCAGTTTTCTAACACGGCTCGTTAGAAAATAAAGCCTCGTATGGATGTAGAAATTGTGTTTTCTACGGATGTCCATAAGAAGTAAATTAAGTTTACCTCTCGTGAATGGATAAAGTCACCTCTCGTGACCTTCTAAGCTATTAAGGGAATAATTCTGAACATTACAGAATTAACTTCAAAGTTAAATCCAATACAAACTCTAAGAATTAATCTCCTGATTAGTGATAAGTTGGTTCGAAGGATGCAAATTGGTTTTGTACCAAAAAGAGGCTATAAGGTGAAGTAGATTCTGTCGTAGAGAATCATACTTCGGAACTGGTTGTTCTTCCTCCAGGTTGTAAAACCTTTGGATCCTAGGTGGATCATCGGGTTGGAAGATAAAATCGGTTAATTTCATTGAAGTATAAGGACTTGCCAGTAATTGAAGTTTACTTGCGAGTGCCTTGATTACTTTAATGTGTATTCTCTCGTGTGAGAATAATAATCCATAAGGATGACACTCTCATTAACCACTGCGTGGGATTTGGAAGTTCATCAAATGGATGAACCACTATCTTTATAGACATGGAACGACCTAAGGGCTCTGTTGGTTCCTCACTATGAAAGAAAGTGTGTAACTTGGTAAAATCCTTGTATAGTAAAAACAATAAGCCTGAAATATTGGCACGTGATGTTTTGATCATACAATGATAAACCAATGAGTTTAGTATAAACAAAATGACAAAAGGTCTATGTATGGCATACAATAGACGATGGCGTTACTATATGTTTATACACGATAAACTCATCGTGGGTAGGAAACGATCGAGTGGTCAAGTCTACCGTGATACGAGTAACCCTAGTGTTACGCACTAGAAGGCAATAGTGGAAAATTATGAGATACCTTTGGTATACTTATAATTTTGGACTGCACTACGTGTGATATCCAGCCTTACTTGGAAAGTATAGCACCTTAACCGGATATCTAAAGGACGTTAAGTCCATGAGTGGCTACATGGTTGATGTGAGCCGGGATAGTCAGTCAAAAAGTGGAAATTCTCGTGATAGCTAGATCCTTATTGGAATCTACGCTGGAAAACCTTAGGACACATGTGTCTCGAGAGGTTGAATGGTAATGCCATTCTTGTTGAGAATGCTCCCGAGTTGGAAAAACTCATACCTCCAATGTTGTTGCTTTGCGATAGTCAAGCGAAATTGGTTGAGTATGGAGTTGCATGGTAGTCTAGACTTATAAGTCGTAGACATAATACCATTAAACAATTTCTCGCAACGAGAGTTGTCTCTATTGACTATAAGGAAAAAAAGAGGACAACGTAGCGGCCGCTAACCTAAAGGGTAACCTTTGGTTGTTGAGAAATTGATACGAGGAATGGGTCTATAGCCCTTGGTATATATAAAATTCCATAGTGGATACCCAACCTAGCTGGCACCTAGGTCCAATGGGACAACTAAATTATGGAATGAGCGCGTCACTATGGGGGTCTCCGATCCCTACCACTCCTCGTTAAAATAGCAGTGACTCCCGATTGAGGCTAGCACACTAGTGCTTTAATGATTCGATTGTCATCTGACATATGCTGCGTATGCAATGTCAAATGGACATATGTTGAGTTGCGGGAAACTCGAGAAAGAATCACCTATGTGAGAGAGAAGTGGGGGTCGCTTCAAAGGAGATTTGAACTGGGCTCAATTCTTTAGAAACTCTTGCAGAACCAGGCAGGTGTCCCACGACCAAAATGGACACAGTCATGAGAACAGGACGTGGTTGGAAGGTTCCTGTGTGAGATTTGTCAATGTTTACACAAACGGCAGTCGGTTCAAAGACATCGCGTTCTACCGTACAGCCAATAGGTATATAGATCTCACAAGGCAAGGTTCAAAGGGTTAAACATACCTCTGCTATGCAGGAATCAACCGTTGAACACAGTTATTTCCGTTTTCCAAAATTATCCCGAAAACAATTTTCATTCATGTGGGGGATTGTTGGAAAAAATGGCAATAAGTGACATTTTTAAGTGGCCATTTTGTGGTATAAATATATGTAGGGTCCACATCCGATTTGGGTCGGGTCAAAGTGGATTCGGGTTCTTCGTTCTTAGACGAAGAGATCGATATATTATACGCTCAAAATGGATAATGGGTGAATGAGAAATTGGTTCTCAAAGTAGACCCATTGAGATGGAAAAAATGTGGGAAAAGCTTTAAGGAAAGCATTTGTCCAACATTGGTTTGGGAAGAAGATTTCACCCACTATATATACAAGAGTCATTTTATGACTTATTAACTTGTATAGCATAGATGCTCTCTCTCGCGCGCTGGGGGGTGCAAATCAAATCCCAAAAATGAGTTCGAAAGGCTTTAACTTGTGTGCGTCGGCACCTGCGGGCACGAATGTCGTCCGGAAAATTGGCTGGCCTTGCGGGCTAAGTAAATCCAAACGATTTTATCCATCTCAGTCCACAGCCTTCGAGAGATAATCTCTCGAGCAGCAGTGCAACGTCGAGACATCGATGTCTGATGTCTCGCGCCTGGGCAGTTCAAGACATCAGCGACGTCCCGAGACTGGCAGCGCGCGATTTTATCCATCTCAGTCCACAACCTTCGAGAGATAATCTCTCGAGCGGCAGTGCAACGTCGAGACATCGATGTCTGATGTCTCGCGCCTAGGCAGTTCGAGACATCAGCGACGTCCCGAGACTGGCAGCGCGCGATTTTATCCATCTCAGTCCACAGCCTTCGAGAGATAATCTCTCGAGCGGCAGTGCAACGTCGAGACATCGATGTCTGATGTCTCGCGCCTGGGCAGTTCGAGACATCAGCGACGTCCCGAGACTGGCAGCGCGCGATTTTATCCATCTCAGTCCACAGCCTTCAAGAGATAATCTCTCGAGCGGCAGTGCAACGTCGAGACATCGATGTCTGATGTCTCGCGCCTGGGCAGTTCGAGACATCAGCGACGTCCCGAGACTGGCAGCGCGCGAGACATGCGATGACTCGATGACTCGAAGTGCAGTTGCGATGGAAGCTTGCGATAGCGGTGATCTCCTGGTCGCACCGATCAATCTCTTGCGGCTAAGTAGTGACCGTTCAGGTGATTAACTCAATATGTTATGGAATTAATATCATATTAATTCCAATATTTATTTTTAGAGTTAATTCCATGTTAGTGGCAGAGTTAATACTTTATAGTGGAGGGAGGTTACAAAGCCAAGAATGAATGCCATGATAAATGCCGTTAATCCTTCATCTCCTATATATGTCCAGGTGAGTAGCAAATTTTACAATACGAACAAGTAATACGTGATATACACGAAATACTTTCCACCTCGAAACTCTGCTCTCCTTCATTTTAGCCACCTGTGTTCATCCCACGTTCTCGTTCGCCGGATCGGAGTTTGTGTGCTCAAACGGCGGATCGTAGTACGTTTTATCCTGGGAAACCTAGACCGCAACGTTCCAGCACCCCAGGAAGCGGTAAATAAGGTTTTAAGGACATAGGCAACTCGACTCGTACTTACAACTACCCCAAAGTCCGTTATACACCGTCCCTGTATTCCAGGTTTATCTAACCTTTGTTGTAGGTTTAAATTCCTGGAATTTTCTTGTAATTTTCTTTTCGTTGTAATCCTTCGTGGATTATTTTCTTTTTCCTTGTAATATTTCTTGTAATACTTGTTTTAGTGGATTTTCTATTTTGTCCATTTTCTTGGGTATTTCGAGAATTGTTTCCCAACAGTATTTTCGCCCGTGCGTTGCACGAAATGGATTTGCTAAAATATTTTAAGAATATTTGGATCGATATACATTTATATAAATTATAACATCAAATATTATATAGCGCAATTGATGAAATTTGTTGGACCGATTATGTTTTCTAATGTTTTCCTTACTTGAATTAGAACAAATAATTGTCCAATTACCCGTGCAATGCAAAGGTAAATTTTTTATTATATATTTAGATAATAAGAATAAAGATAAAATTATAAAAAATTGTAATATTGAACATGTACATTTATTTGATTATAAGATTAGTGCAAAAGTATTACTCAATTAATTGAATAATATAGACTTATTTGTCTACAATTATCGATCTTAACAAGATCAATATGTAATATGACTTATGTAATTATGTTATTACTAAAATAAATATGAGAAAAATTAGAAATAATTTAATTATAATTATTATAAAAATAAATTCAACGATCAAGGTTTAGTTTAATTATTATAATAATTATTAGGCAATTATTAATAGTCAATTACACTAATATACGTGTAATTATACTTTTATAACTTAAGTATATTCATGTTTACTGTATCGCATTTAGCTTTTTCTTCCTTCTCGATATTTGAATGAATTAATTGTAATTATTATAAATAATCTAAAAACCCATGTTTAGTTAATTTTTTTTAAGTTTAAATAATTTAAAGTTTTCAAAAGGAAAGTGTAATTAACTTTTTTAAAAGTTTTTTAAGAATAATTTTCAGTCAATTAGTAATGTCCTTTTCTTTTCCAATTTGCCTAATTTTCATTTCTATTTTCGTTAGAATCTTTTTATATTTTCAATCAATTAGTAAAATCAGTTTTCTTTTTTATTTTATCTTTACTATTGTTTGGGCGGGAATTTCACAAAGGATTATTTTATATTTATTAATAGTAGTATAGATATAGAAATATAGATGAGTATTTGAATTATTATTATTGGTGAAAATAATAATCAATAAAATTTTGTTACCAATTAAACTTTATTAATTTTTTTACCAATTAATTAATAATATTAGTTTGTGCAGTATAGAACACATCCAATATAGAACAAAATTTTAAGAAGAATTTACCAATTAGCTTATTGCTATCCAATCCTCCGGGAGCCTTTAACAAT
This sequence comes from Ipomoea trifida, assembly GCA_003576665.1. Taxonomy (NCBI): domain Eukaryota; kingdom Viridiplantae; phylum Streptophyta; class Magnoliopsida; order Solanales; family Convolvulaceae; genus Ipomoea; species Ipomoea trifida. The sequence continues at coordinate 4,910,690 of CP025656.1, forward strand.
CCAAAATCTTTGAATTTGAACATGTGTTTGTAAATGAGTGCAAGTTACCTAAGGAAGATCATGAAATTTAAAAAATCAAGCAAAAAGCTGAAAAATTTCAAAAAAAGAAGAAAACAAAAGGCAGCATACTAACAACATAAAAAATACATAACAATAAATACAAAATAAAGCAATATAACCAAACATGACCATGATTTTATTCCTATTAAATAAAACAATATACAATTGAGCAATATTAAATAAAACAATATCTTGACTGCATAACATAATTTGCAGATTTGAAAGTGGAGAGGTCTGGAATAATTGTACTGCGTTCTGCGTTTCTCTTTTAAAGTTCACAATATAGGATTAGGGATTTATATAAGGTTGTATATTATTACGATAGAATTGTAGTATGTTAGGAATTGTAATGTAGAATTGGTGATACAATAGGAATTGTAATGTAGAATTGTACAACGAATAGGAAAATAGGAAATAATGGCATCCTAAATATTGTAGGACTGTTTTGGGCGGGAAGCTTAAAGTGAGGATTTTATTTTTTTATATATAGTAGTCTTATTACGATGGAATTGTAGTATGATAGGAATTGTAATGTAGAATTGTGATACAATAGTAATTGTAATGTAGAATTGTACAACAAATAGGAAAATAGGAAATAATCGCATCCTAAATATTGTAGGACTGTTTTGGGCGGGAAGCTTAAAGTGAGGATTTTATTTTTATATATAGTATAGATTAATAGATTAATTAATTAATGTAATTAATTAATATTTAATTCATATAATTATAATAATATAATTGTCGATTATATTTGCAATGAAATATTAATATATTCATTTCATTTTTCCTAATTTTTAATTTCCTTTTGAATATATTCATTTCTTTTTTCCTTTATAAAAAGAATTATTGATTGTCATTCCTTTTTCCTTCATAATTTGTTTCCTAATATTTCATTTGTTGGTTACTAATTCTTTTGTAGGGAAAGCTATGCTATATTTCTCGTGAAATATTAATATATTCATTTCGTTTTTCCAAATATTTCGTTTCCTTTTAAATATATTCATTTCAATTTTCCTTCATAAAAAAAGAATTAATATTGATTTCCATTCCTTTTTTCTTTATAATTTTTTCATAATATTTCATTTGTTGGTTACTAATTTTTTCATATGAAAAGTTGTGTTATATATATTTCCAGTGAAATATTAATATATTCATTTTGTTTTTCCTAATATTTCATTTCCTTATAAATATATTCAATTCCATTTTCCTTCATAAAAAAAGTTAATATTCATTTCCATTCTTTTTTCCTTCATAATTTCTTCCTAATATTTCATTTGGTGGTTACTAATTTGTTCGTAGAGAAAGTTGTGTTATATTTCCAGTAAAATATTAATATGTTCATTTCGTTTTTCTTAATATTTCATTTCCTTTTGAATATATTTATTTCCTTTTTCCTTCATAAAAGTAATTAATATTATTTTACATTCCTTTTTCCTTTATAATTTTTTCCTAATCATTCATTTGGTGGTTACTAATTTTTTTAGTAAGGAAAAGTTGTGTTATATTTTCAGTGAAATATTAATATATTCATTTCATTTTTCATAATATTCCATTTTCTTTTGAGTATATTCATTTCCTTTTTTCTTCATCAAAAGAATTAATATTGTTTTCCATTCTTTTTTTCCTGCTAATTGCCAATTAATTGGCCTGATTCCTGCCAATTAGTAAGAAAATATTAATAACAGATTCCCGTGTAATATTTATTTCCTTTTCGTTCATAAAATTTAATATTAGTTTTCATATGATTAAAAAGTAATATAATTATAAAAATATAATTGTTGAATATATTTTCAGTGAAATATTAATAAATTCATTTTGTTTTTCCTTCTAAATAATTAATATAATTATAATTATGATATAATTTTCGATTATATTTCTAGTGAAATATGAATATATTCATTTCCTTTTTCCTTTTTCCTTTGCAAAACGAATAAATATTCATTTCCATTTCTTTTTCCTTCATAATTTTTTCCTAATATTTCATTTGGTGGTTACAATGGTTACAGTAGGCGTTAGGCGCTAGTCGGACGGTAGACTAGCGCCTAGCGCCTAAGCGGTCTAGGCAGCGCCTAGGCGGTACCTAGGCGGTTCTAGGCGGCGACCTATAAAAACAAAAAATTAATTCATGTGTGTGGGTGTATGTCATGTATTATATTATATATTACATATATATATCTCTTACTTCTCTTACTTATATAAATAAATAAATTTAAATACATATAAATATAATAATAAAATTAACAATGCTGACTCGCTCGAGTTAACTCGGCTAACTCTGTCGAGTTAGGCGAGTTAACTCGGCCAAATTCGGCTTAGGCGGCCGCCAACTCGGCCTAGTCGCCCGAGTTAGGCGCTAGGCGGCCTCCTAGGCGGCGGGCCACCTAGGCGGACGCCTAGGGATCAATTCGCCACGGTCTAGGAGCGCCTAGCGCCTAGGCGGAGATTTTTGCAACAGTGGTGGTTACTAATTTTTGCATAGGGAAAGCTATATTATATTTATAGTGAATTTTTATTATTAATCTCCTTTTTCGTTTGGCCTGATTCCTGTACCAATTAGTAATATTAGTAACATAATATTAATAACAGATTCTCGTGTGTAATATTTATTTCATTTTTCATTCATAAAAAGATTTTATTATTCATTTCCATATAATTAATAAATAATATAATTATAAAAATATAATTTCCAATTATATTTCCAATGAAATATTGATATATTCATTTTCTTTTTCCTTCATAAATATTAATATGATTAATATAATTATAATAATTTAATTGTCGAAATAAATTCATTTCTTTTTTTTGTTCAATTTCCAATCAAATATTAATATTAATTTACTTATTCAAATGGCCTAAATTTCGTGCCATTTAATTTTTAGTTAATTATTTTTTAATATTCTTTTTTGAACTATAATTTCACCTCTGAACATGGTATGAATAAACGAATAAAACAACTGCGTATTCAAAGTAATGTAAAACCATGAAATGTTAAGATTTAAATAAATCACACAAATTTAAAATTTGAAATCTTTAATGCCCAAAAACATATAAATGTCTAGGATTTGAACAGGAAATTTTATTAATTGCTTCTCAACTTTCACATCTCTAAACAAATCCGCTATCCTTTGCATCACATTGCTTATTAGGCTCAAAATATCTGCATTTGTAATTAAAGGATCAAGAGAAGTTAGAGAGCTGGAAATATAAGATTTCAAATATAAAAGAATAGTTAAAAAAAAATGAGTCATTTCCATTTTTGGTCCTACTGTTATTGGGGTATTGCCAATTTTAGTCCACTTCATTAATTTTTGCCACATTGCGGCCAGTCTTATTTAGTCCTTGCCAGTTTTAGTCCACCGTTAAAATTTTCATCAAATAATCGTCCAAAACATGGGTATTTTGAACTTTTCATGCTTTGATCATCTCCTTTACCCAATTTAGTGGTTTTCCTTACAGATTTTCATCCAATAAAGAGGTCCGGCGAAAGCCATGGCTTTATAATGTGGCTGACATGCCTTTCGCCGGACCTCTTCAATGGATGAAAATGTGTAAGGAAAACCACTGCAAAGGGTCAAGGAGATGACCAAAGCATCAAAAGACCAAAAATACCCCTATTTTGGACGGCAATTTGACGAAAATTTTAACGGTGGACTAAAAGTGGCAAGGACTAAATAAGACTGGCCGCAATGTGGCAAAAATTAATGAAGTGGACTAAAATTGGCAATGCCCCAATAACAGTAGGACCAAAAATGGAAATGACTCAAAAAAATCAATTAAAAAAAGTATAGTTAATAGTGAGAATAAAAGTTGTAGTTATTTGACAAATTAGCTTACCTTTAAGCAATTGAAGCTACCAACAATTAAACCCAGCGCTTGTGATTGCAAAATATAAGAACCTGCAATGAATGTAACAAAAAAAGAAAAAAAAAAAAAGATAAGTTAAGAAAAGTAAAAAAAAATAGTAAATATGTCACACTTCTATGGAGAAAGGGTGGTTCTTTCCATATATACATTGATGCTTTCAGAAACGAAAAACAACAGAGATGAAAATTGGTGGTGGTGGTTGACTGGGTTTCTCTTGTATTTATAGCCATAAAGAGAGAGATGCAGAGCTATTATATATGAATGGAAAACCTCAATTATATTATATTCCATACATATTTGAATTCCTTATATATTGTATTCCAATACCTATTTGTTTACAATTAAATTTGTTTATTACCAATTATCAATTACCAATCATAATTCTATCATAACGATTATGATCAATTGCTAATAACAGTAACAATTACCATTAATATTATTATTCTATATTAATAATTAATAATTACCATTACGATTATGATCAATAACAATTTATTATAATTACCATTACGATCATGATTTCCATTAATATTATTATTCTATATTAATAAATATTAATAATTAATAATTACTATATTACTAAAATACCTCTACATTTGGGCGGGAAAACTTGGTTGGAGGATATTGCTTTTACATATAGTATAGATTTGGACAATGCCGCCTACCCCAATCTTCCCCTTATCGTCGAATGAGATTCCACTAATATTCAACAAAAATACACTTATTACTTGTAGTGAAATTGAAATATGTAAAAGTTGATGACCATCCATTAACACATGCAATACATCATAGAAGTTGAACTAAGAGTGCAAGTTTATTTGACATTTTTTTTCTAAATTAAATAAAGTAAAATAATGTTTATACACTTACTAATCCATAACAAATATGAAGTATATAATACTAGGTGTCCTAAATCGACTAGTACGTTGTAATCTAAATTATACAATCAAAACTTTGTAATGGAATCAATGACTTGGTGCCAAACACCAAGTATTTTATTATTTCACGTACATAGCGTAACCATTTCAAAGTCACAAAAGCTTTAATTTCATCTGTACGTAATTTATAATATTAATCATACCAATGTCTGTCATCTAATTAAATATATAATATGGTCATGGATACTAACAATATAATGCATGTGAAATGCTGAATGTCAAAACCCGTTGATGAAAACAATGAGATCAGTTAGTTGGCGTCAAACACCGTACCTAAGCTACTGATCCGTAACATGCAATATAAAATAATTTCAAACTCTCAGGAACTATCCTACCAATGTGCAGTGCCCTCACTCACCAATAAATTAAATATTATATATGATGCATATATATATGCCTCTTCCCTCCCTCATATCCTCACACCAATATAATAGCATACACATTTCCATCATATCATATTGCCACAATGAAGACACAATTCTTCCTCCTTTCTCTCTTCCTCTTCTCCATCTTGCTTTGTGAAGTAATAGAGGCACAAGACACAAACGCGGTGCTTGATATCCGTGGGAAGATCCTCCGAGCTGGTGTCAAGTACTATGTTGTACCACTACTCCAGGACCAGGGTGGTGGGCTTGACCTAGCTTCCACCGGACATCAGACTTGCCCGCAAAGTGTGGTCCAGGATGATGTTTACTGGTGGGGTAACACTATACAGTTTTACCCGGTTAATTCTCAAAAAGGTGTGATTCGTGAATGGATTGACCTCAATATTGAATTTCCAGATGCATACACAGGATGCCCGGAGTCTAAGGTATGGACAATTAGTGGAGATCCCTCATCATATGATATTAAGCATTACATAACAGATGGCGGCAGAAAAGGCAATCCTGGTCAACAAACTCTAAGCAACTGGTTCAAGATTGTTAAAACAACAAATGCCTATAAGTTTATGTTTTGTCCAAGTGTGTGTGATGACTGCTCATATGTGTGCCAAGATGTTGGCATTTCCAAGAAAAGAGGACAGAGGCGTTTGGTTCTCAGTAATACCCCTCTGGAAATCAACTTCAGGAAGGCTTAAAGGTTTAATTTAAGCAACTTTATAGCAATGCAAATACCAAAAAATTGCATATGCAGCTTTTAATCAATAAATCACTGTGTAATTCCTCTGATCTTAGGGGATCGGAGATCGATCATGAAATAAAATAAAACTAGCTACTTTAATTTCTAGTGTACTCTTGCTTTTTTATTTCAATTCATTGGATACAAAATAAATTTAATGCTCTAAAATGTCTAGTTTAATGCAATCATGTCATGTGATTCCAAATTAACTATTGAGATCGATATTACTTAAAATCGAATTTGATCGAAAGCAAATTACCTCTTTTTACTCAATCCGCATAATGATTAACGGGTCCATGATATAAATTGCCGGTATTTCATAAGCTTTTATGAACCGGCTTTAATTGTTCGTTGACAATTGTTTTACTCATATAAATGATTAAAGTACTTAATTGTTTAAATGTGAGCTAGTGTCATACAAAGTTATCATAATTAGTAAAGAAGTAACCTTAAATTTTAGGGATAAGGGTCAAACAAACCCTCAAAATATACATCATTGTGCAGTTAGGCCCTTCAACTATAAAAAGCTACAATTAGGCCCTCAAACTTGTTATTTTAGGGCAAATAAACCCTTGGACTTATTTATGACCTGTGATTGCAGGTCAAATATATTTCCCGCGAACCTCTGACCAAATTTCGACGACAAAATCAACAATTGGCGCCGGTCATAGCACCGGCGTCGATCGCATCCGGCCAGAGGAGGCAACTAGCTTCCTTCGGCCATGGAGATGGCGACCAAATCGATCGCCATCTCCCTGTCTCCAGTGGAGATGGTGATCGATTTGGTCGCCGTCTGCGGGAGAAGCGACCAAACCGGTCGCCATCTCCAGGAGATGGCATCTCCACTGGAGACGGCCACGGCCGGCAACCAGCCTCCTCCGACCGGCGCCGGAAGCTGGTCGGAGGTTCGCTTGAAATATATTTAACTTGCTATCACAGGTCATAAATATGCCCAAGGGTTTATTTGTCCTAAAATAACAAGTTTAAGGGCCTAATTGGAGTTTTTTGTAGTTGAAGGGTCGAATTGCACAATGAGGTATAATTTGAAGGTCTATTTGACCCTTATCCCTAAATTTTATTGTCAATATTGAACTTAAGTATAAGATTAGTAATGATGATGATGGATTAATGTTCATACACCATTCTATATATTATTAATTTTTTATTTGTTATCTTATTACTGAACTTTTTATATATAAGTTGTCTATTAATACTTTTATTTAATTTTGTTTGGTTGTAATTGATATTTTATTTTACATTGGATATGTTTTTTGGTTTGTTTTCTTTCATTATTTCATTACTTTTGGCATTGCATTGTATTTAATTCATTGTGGGTTTGACCCTCTTTATTGCACACCATATTACAATAATTCATTCATGCACTTGCAGAACATTATAAATATGTCTAGCTGGATGTGGAACATTCTTTTACCACGTACTTTAATTTAGATTAGCTATTTATATGACAACACTTCCGTGCATAGGGTGAAATGTCAAAAGATATTTATGTTAAAACGGAAGGTCAATGACTTCCCGAGTGTCGGTCTCGAAGGAGGGACGTGGAGGTGTGTCAAACACTCGGGAGTTTACTAGATAGATTCATGCATAAGATTTGAGTGTGATGAAGGGTGGAATTGCAAGTGAGAGTGTAGTTCATTGGTTGGTTGAAAGTGCAAAGGAATAGTAAGGTAAAAGTGGTTTTGGAAAATATGTAAAAGGGGTAGGGATTGGATAGTGTTCATGAATATTGCATAGTGAGAGTCTAAGGTCAAGGATTAGGATTGCTAGGATATTGTCTATTCAAGAGTGTGTTTGTCTTAGTCCTTTTCCACCTTGTGTACTAAGGCTTCTTTGACTTAGGAGTGCCTACAAGCATCCAAAGTTCTAAGAGACATTTTATCAAACACTTTAGCTACACACTATCCTACTATTCTTAAGAAGTCCATAGGAACTTTGATTGTGTAAAGCTTCAAATCCTAACTCTAATCAAAGACATGAAAAAGTCAAGAGCTCAATCTCTCATCTAGATTGGCCAAATCCAAACAAGATCTAAACAAAACAACAATCAAAAGACAAGAATAGATAATCCATCAACACAAACTCATAGATCCAAGATATAGAAATAAGATCATCACAAGAGCAATATTCAATCACACAATCCAAATCCCTAAACTAAATTAGCTACTCATGATATGAAATGAAAGTAAAGCTAATTCAATCCAAGAACAAGACAACTAAAGATATAGAAATGTAATAGAGATCACCTAGAGAGAAGAAGATCTTCAATCCAAGCTTGTTGTCTTCTACAAATGAAATTGATCTAATCTAAAACTAAGAAAAATAGAGAAAGCTCTCCAAAGAAAAATGAAGACTAAAAATCTGGAAAATCCTCCTCTGAAAATTCATCAAAGGGGTTTAAATAGTCTCCGAAATGACAACCCTAGAGAAATTTCGCGCATCACGCCTCCACGCCACTCACACGCGTGTGAGCGTGCGTGGGAAGCTTCTGGAAAGTTTCCACGCTTACTGACACGCGTGTGGCCTTCCAGATCAGTCCTCCGGGGCTCCGCTTTTGCCTGGTTTGCTCTTTTAGCTCATATTTTGGTCCTATATGCTCCCGGGGCTCCTGATTTGCTTCCTTTAAACTAGAAATAGCTTTTGTGCACCAGTTAGTAGTTTTCAAGCATTTATGCATATAATTTGCCAGATAAGGATGCTATAGATGCGATAAATCACCCTAAAACGTGCCTGAAATAAGGGTATCTCGGAGTCTTATCAAATTTTCCACACTTTATTTCTTGCTTGTCCTCAAGCAAGACTTTTTACTTTCTGAGCATATAAGTCTCCGAGATACTCTCTCATGCAAAATAAAGCTTTTAGCAAGTCAAAATAATGGGTGTCTAAGACTGTTGAAACGGGGGAAATCATTTGTGTTATCTACAAAGGATTTTGGTCTGATGCTAGCAACTCAAGAAATATTTTCGGGAAATAAAAACCTTTCGTAGATAAGAATAAATAAAACAAAGGATCACACTCCTCGCACCATACGCAAGCATGCATTTCCAAAGTTTTGGTTCACCTTTTATTTAAATAAGGCCTCTAGCAGATCTTCACTAGTGAGAACGATGTGCACTAGCTAATCAACTTTCCATCCTTATACGCCAAAGCCCAACGTAAATGTAAATGAGGGTAGGGGCATGGACCACTCACCGCTTTTGGCTTAGCGCGGTCCCTCTTTCTTCTCGCTTCCTAGGATAACGTCATCGAGACACCCGACTTCACATGGAGATCCATGCCCTTTCGAAGGTCAGTGCAATGGGTACTCGAATCCTAGCAAAGCGGCTCACCTCAGCTCTATTTTCTCAATTCTTGGGATCTTTTTATGTGAACAACCGACTCCAGATAAAGCTTTTTGCTTACCGAAGA
>CP025656.1:4936924-4948390 GCA_003576665.1 Ipomoea trifida
AATTTCACATTCAAGCTCTTCCAAACTCATGAATATTCAAGGATAAGAGTTAAAGAAGATAAAAAATTACCTTGATGTTGATGTTTAATCCTCTTTAATGGTAAAAAGTGAAAAGTGTGTTCAAACCTATGAGTTGGGTTCTTCCTTGCGTGGAGAAGAGAAGAGAAAACAAGTTTTGGGAGTGAAATAGGGTGGAAAGGCCGAGCAAGGGTTTTAAACCCGTAGAGCCCTTCCACGCCGGTCACACGCGTGTGACCGCTCGTGGAGGCTCTCTGCCTCGCTCCCACGCCGGGCAACACGCGTGTGCTCGTGCGTGGGGGCTCTCTGTTTTGTTCCCACGCACGATTGCGCTCGTGTGAGCCTCGTGGAGGTCTACCGCATCGTTTTCTTCTGAATTTTGGCTTTCCCTTCCATACCTATGTCCAATTTAAGCTCTTCCAAAGCAATTTCTAGTCTCGAATCCTACAAATTAGTCCTCAAAACATGGCTCCAAATGATTGTGGCAATTTATTAGAACAAAAACATTAGAACAAAAGTACTGCAATAATAGAAAGCATTTTATTAAAATCTTGGGTTGCCTCCCAAGCAGCGCCACGGTTTACGTACTTGGCTAGACGCATCATACCTTGGTTTTGATTCAACCATATTCTTTGGTAGTGGGTCGAAAGCATTTTGGTACCCACGTGTTCTTCCAGGTAAGCTTATCATTCCTCTTCTTTGGTTTTGGTTTCGTTTTTTATTTGATCTTTGCCCTTTCCTTGTCATCAGCTCCTTCTTTTGCTTTTTCTTTGTCATCCTTCTTGGTTTGTCCTTCGAATCTCAGGGTGATTTCTCTTGAACTAACATCTATTCGTGCGCGACAAGTAGCCAGAAATGGTCTTCCAAGAATTAAGGATTCATGGGGATCATCATCTCCCATCTTACAGACAATAAAATCGACAAACACAAGAAATTTTCCTATTCTTACTATAACATCTTCCGCCAAGCCTTCAGGATACCGAGTGGTTCCGTCAGCTAAACGTAGAGTCAGCCTCGTCGGTTTCAAACACGGTAAGTTCAATTTTTCAAAAAGATTTAAAGACATGACATTGATAGAAGCACCAAGATTAGCAAGAGCGTTTCTAGGTTCCATATTCTGTATAGAACACGGGATCAATAAAGCTCCAAGGTCACCCTTCTTTCTGGGGTTTCCCTCAGTCAAACAAGCCGAAGATTCTTGGCTTAAACATGTAAAATTATCACTAATGTCATTCTCAAACAACTCACGGCATTCTTCACTATTAAATAATTTCCGAATAAAAGCTTTAAATTTACCTTCTCGAGTTGTTTCTTTTCCTTCTGAGCTTTTGATGTTGTCTTTTGGTAGTTCCTCTTCTTTCGAGCATTCTTCCGAAGTGATTTCCTTTTTGCGTTCCTTCATGGATATAGTACATGCACTACTTGCATTCTTCAATTCAAGGTTAAGACTACAAGAGGTAGTCTTGTTTCTTCGCTCGTCTACCTTACATTGGCAAGTTCCACAGATAGCATCCATTGGATCACATTTCTCATGTGTTTCTTCTTTGGCATCAATGGCGTTGATTCTCTCTTTTGGGTTATTTTCACTATTGCTTGGGAGTTGTCCGTAGTGTCGATCTGACATCATCTTAAACATCTGAGAGATTTGATTCTCGATTGTTTTAAGTGTAGCCTTCGATTCTTGACGAAGACTAGAAATTTCTTGCCTAATCTCTTGAGTAATTTCTTGTTTCAGATTTGCCCGATCATTTTTGAGTTCCATGATCGTCCTTGTAAGCCTTTCATCTACCTCACGGATGTCATCCCTTCTTTGTTGAGTGAAATCAAGCTGAGAGTCATATTGCGGCCTGAACTGAGTCATTTGGTTTCCATCTCCTTGGTTTTGATTGTACATCGGTCTATTCTTATCAATCTGTCCATATGCAGGCTTCTGTCCATAATTGTATTGTCTTTGAGCTTGATATCCATCATTATGGTTATTGTTCCAACCCTCTCCCTGTTTCAAATTGTTGTTTGATCTTTGATTTTGTCCATAAGCATTGAAGTTGGAGTTTCTTTGATAGTCTACAGCCTCGACTTGTTCAGATGCGGACGTAGAAGTACAAATATTAGTGTCATGAGGTCATCCACAGATATTACAATAAAGTGCCAATGCCATACAAGGTTTTGGTTTTCCTTCCCTCTTTTCTACCATAGCCTGAAGCTTCTTGATTTCGTGATTCATTGCTTCGATTTTGGCCTCATTTGCCACTCAATTATCAACTTCATAAATTCCTCCATGATCTCCTCGTCGTTCATACCAACTAGATGTGTTTTTAGATATTCTCTCAATTAATTCCTCAGCCTCTTGCAAAGTTAAAGAGACAAAGGCACTGCTGGAGGATGAATCAAGTGACATCTTTCCTTCGTCTGTCAACCCTCCATAGAATGAGCTAATTATGTCCCATGTGTGCATCAGATCTTGTGGGCATTGCCTTTTAATAACTTTAAATCTCCGCCAAGCCTCTCCCAAACTTTCGAATTTTCCTTGCTTGAATTCCTGTATCAGCCTTCTGATCCTCATGGTCTTTGTAATGGGAAAGAACTCGTTCATGAATTCTCGATGCAACTGCTGCCACGTTTTGAAATGATTGTCATCTTGGCTTTCCAACCATCGTGCTGCCTCTCCTATGACTGAAAATGGGAATAACTTCAATCGAACTATTTCCTCGCTAATGCCTTCTTGCTTGTACATCCCACATGCCCTTATAAATCTTGTGATGTGTGCGTTGGGATCTTCAGATGGTAATCCCGAGTATTGACTGTTCTGAACTAGTGTGAGAATAGTTGGATACACGTGAAAGTTGACATTCTCCATTGGAGGTACATAGATCGAGTTGTGCATGTTAAAATCTGGAGTCATGTAATATGCGATTGATCTTTGTGGTTCTTGAGGGTTTCCATAATATTCCTCTTCACGAATGTTCTCTTGATTAATTGCTCTATTGGCTTGCGGTTCTTCGACGATTGGTTCTTCATGATTAATTGCTACTTGCGGATTAATTGGAACTGGGGGTGGATTTGGTACTGTTGTGGCTCTTCATTGTGAATTTCTTGTTGCGCTTGATGAAGCGATTTGTGATCCTTGGGTATTTTTCCGTCTAGTTACTCTATTAATTTCGGGAATGTAGGGTAGTAAACCTTGATTTCCTTTTGCTCTCGTGTGCATTCACCTAGTGAAATTATCAATGAAACGGAGATGTCCACAATTGACTAGAAGTAGTCAATTGGGTTAGTAGCAAAAACAAGTAAAAACAAAACAAAATTAAGCGGAATGGATTAACATTTCTCAAATCTAGCATTCATGCAATCAAAGTAAACAAAAACATATGACAACCTATTGCCCTCCCCGGCAACGGCGCCATTTTTTTGACAACACTTGCGTGCATAGGGTGAAATGTCAAAAGATACTTATGTTAAAACGGAAGGTCAATGACTTCCCGAGTGTCGGTCTCGAAGGAGGGACGTGGAGGTGTGTCAAACGCTCGGGAGTTTACTAGATAGATTCATGCATAAGATTTGAGTGTGATGAAGGGTGGAATTGCAAGTAAGAGTGTAGTTCATTGGTTGGTTGAAAGTGCAAAGGAATAGTAAGGTAAAAGTGGTTTTGGAAAATATGTAAAAGGGGTAGGGATTGGATAGTGTTCATGAATATTGCATAGTGAGAGTCTAAGGTCAAGGATTAGGATTGCTAGGATATTGTCTAGTCAAGAGTGTGTTTGTCTTAGTCCTTTTCCACCTTGTGTACTAAGGCTTCTTTGAATTAGGAGTGCCTACAAGCATCCAAAGTTCTAAGAGACATTTTATCAAACACTTTAGCTACACACTATCCTACTATTCTTAAGAAATCCATAGGAACTTTGATTGTGTAATGCTTCAAATCCTAACTCTAATCAAAGACATGAAAGAGTCAAGAGCTCAATCTCTCATCTAGATTGGCCAAATCCAAACAAGATCTAAACAAAACAACAATCAAAAGACAAGAATAGATAATCCATCAACACAAACTCATAGATCCAAGATATAGAAATAAGATCATCACAAGAGCAATATTCAATCACACAATCCAAATCCCTAGACTAAATTAGCTACTCATGATATGAAATGAAAGTAAAGCTAATTCAATCCAAGAACAAGACAACTAAAGATATAGAAATGTAATAGAGATCACCTAGAGAGAAGAAGATCTTCAATCCAAGCTTGTTGTCTTCTACAAATGAAATTGATCTAATCTAAAACTAAGAAAAATGGAGAAAGCTCTCTAAAGAAAAATGAAGACTAAAAATCTGGAAAATCCTCCTCTGAAAATTCATTAAAGGGGTTTAAATAGTCTCCGAAATGACAACCCTAGAGAAATTTCGCGCATCACGCCTCCACGCCACTCACACGTGTGTGAGCGTGCGTGGGAAGCTTCTGGAAAGTTTCCACGCTTACTCACACGCGTGTGGCCTTCCAGATCAGTCCTCCGGGGCTCCGCTTTTGCCTGGTTTGCTCTTTTAGCTCATATTTTGGTCCTATATGCTCCCGGGGCTCCTGATTTGCTTCCTTTAAACTAGAAATAGCTTTTGTGCACCAGTTAGTAGTTTTCAAGCATTTATGCATATAATTTGCCAGATAAGGATGCTATAGATGCGATAAATCACCCTAAAACGTGCCTGAAATAAGGGTATCTCGGAGTCTTATCATATAACTATATTAGAGAAAAATTTACCTATGAGTAATAGGATAATCAGTTGAGTGATTGTTGGTTGACCGTAGAACGTTGATATTCTCTGGACAAATAACTATTGAAAAAAATAGCATAAAATGGCATTTTAGTGACTATATTGTGGTACAAATATATGTGGGGTCTACTTTCGATTTGGATCGGGTGAAAGTGGATTGGGGTTTTTCGTTGTTAGACGAAAAGATTGATATACTGTACGCTTGATAGTGTTAATTACTTCCAGTGTATATATGGTGTATAGAAATTATGTGTAAAGCATAGAGTAGATCCATAGATTAGCTCTCAATTCCTTCTTATTATTGATGGTTCTTGAATAACTTAGAGAGAAGGTGGAGCATTGCTTCTAGGATATTTCTAGAGAGAGGAAGAGAAAGGGAAAAGCCCCCTTACTTGAGGGGCTAGGGCCCTTTATATAGGCCCTTAGATGCGAACCCGATACCGTATAAACGCCAAAAATATGTATAGCGGTAATCACAGGGTATATTCCCTATCAACGCTCAAAACAGATAATGGGTGAATGAGAAATTAGTTCTCAAAGTTGACCCATTTGAATTAAAAAAAATGGAGAGATCGAAAAAGCTTTTAAGTAGCTTTTGTCTCACATTGGTTTGGGAAGTGGGTTTGCACAACTACTTATACAAGAGTCTTTTTAAGGCTTATTGAATTAGATAGCATAGAGGCTCTCTCTTAGAACGCATGGGGAGGGTGCAAATCAAATCCCAAAATAAATTTGAAAAGGCTTGACTCGTGTGCGCCGACACCTACAGGCACAAATGTCGTTCAGAAAATTGGCTGGCCTTGCGGGTTAAGTTATGCCAAATTTTCGTAACATCAACCATTCACTACTACAAAAAACACCTTTAACGTCGGTTTTTTGACACTTTTAACGTCGGTTAAAAATCGACGTCGATCTGGCAGACGTTGTATATAAATGATACGGCGTCGATTGTAAAAACCGACGCCGTATGTATTTTTTATTTTTTAAAAAAAATTAATGACGTCGGTTATTTAATAAAACCGACGTCTTTTATTTAAAAATAAAATAAAAAAAATATGATACGACGTCGGTTTGTCGGGAAAACCGACGTCGTATCATATATTTTTTTTAAAAAAATAAACGACGTCGGTTATTAAGAAATAATTGACGTCGTTTATATATTTTTTTAAAAATATATATAAACAATGTCGGTTATTTCTTATTAACCGACGTCGTTTATTTTTTTTTTTTTTTTTAAACATTAAAAATATTTTACGAATCCACCTAAAACCTGTACAGTATAGTAATATTTACAATTCACACATAAGTTTCAGAACCTGTGTAACAAATTAACATTTATAATTTCACAATTGATCAAACTAATAAAGTTCTCAATTAATCAAAGCTAATAAACATCACAACTTATCAAACTAATAAAGTATACAATAACTAATAAGACATTGAATATTCAACATAAATCTCACAATTCAATAACTAATAAACAACAAGTATTTAACATAAATCTCACAATTCATCAAACTAAAGAAGTAATCTATCAACCCATTCATCAATTAAATATTGGCATCATATGTTTTTAACTTCATCAATTTATTTTTGATTGTATGACAATCTTCCTTGTCTCTCCAAAAGCTATAAAGTTTAAAGAGATAAAAAAAATTAATAAGTTAGTATTTTAAAAAATATGAAGGAGAAAGATACTTTATTAAAGTATTTGCCTTATTCATTCCCTTGCATGTTGCCATAAGCTGGAAAGTCATTGATTGTGCAAAAAAGCATTGCATGCAACTTAAAACTCTCTTTTCGGTATGCGTCAAACACTAACGCACCTTCATCCCACAAACTTTTCAAGTCTTCAATCAAAGGCGCCAAAAAGACATCTATATCATTTCTTGGTTGTTTTGGCCCAGAAATCATTAAGCACAATAATATGTATTTGCGTTTCATACACAACCAAGGAGGTAAATTATAAATTACCAACATAACTGGCCACGAGCTATGTTTGCTACTTAGGTTCCCGTGAGGGCTCATACCATCAGTACAAAGTCCAAGCCTAAGATTTCTCGGCTCGTGACCAAATTTAGGAAATGCATTATCAAATGTTGTCCATTGACGAGAATCAACCGGGTGTCGAAGCTTGCCATCAGAAATTTTTTGATCTGCATGCCATGTTAAGTTTTTCGCGTCGCTTGGATTAGCAAACATATGCTTAAATCTTGAGAGAATTGGAAGATACCACATAACTTTAGCTGGTGGACTTTTCAAACTTACTTTCCCAGCAACATTCTCTCTTGTTTTGAAACGAGATACCCCACATATTGGACATGCATGCAAATCTTTGTAATCATTCCTAAACAATATGCAATCGTTAGGGCAAACATGTATCTTTTTTTATATCCCATACCCATGGGACACAAAATCTTCTTGGCATCATATGTACTCTTCGGAAGTTCATTATCATCTGGAAGCATTTCCTTTAATATCTCAAGTAACGCAGTAAAGCTCTTGTCACTCCACCCATTCCCAGCTTTCAAGTTGAATAATTTTAATACAGCAGATAATCAGGTATATTTACTACAACCCGGCCATAAAGGTAATTTTGAATCCTTCAATAATTCATCCAACTCGTTTGACCGATCGGTGAACTCCTCTCCAACATCGCGAAACATGCATTTCATCTAATTGATCTTCAGACTCATCATCTTCATTTGCTTCGTTGTCAACATACATGTTAGATGTTATAGCCAAAGTGCTTTCACCATGCCATATCCATTTTGTATAAGATGGATTAATCCCATGACATATTAGATCATCATATACGTCTTTCACACATAACCTTTTCTGATTACAACACTTCTTACAAGGACAAAGGAGCCTTTCATTACTCCCCGGAAGGTTATTCTTTGCAAAGTCAATAAATTTTTTTTAACTCCATCATCGTATTCTTGACTAATTCGTGAAGCATTCATCCAACTTTTATCCATCACAAGCCAATCTAAAATAATATTAATCGTAATTAAACTTAAGTTAACACTAATTCAACAAATTCTATAATAATAACAAACAAAGCATAAATAAACATAGAGCACGGTGTGGCTAATCACCGGATGCAGAATATATAGTCAAAGCATAAATAAACATAGACCACGGTGTGGCTAATCACCGGATGCAGAATATAAAGCTAAAGCATAAATAAACATAGACAACGGTGTGGCTAATCACCGGATGCAATATATAAAGCCAAAGCATAAATAAACATAGACCATGGTGTGGCTAATCACCGGATGCAATATATAAAGCCAAAGCATAAATAAACATAGACCATGGTGTGGCTAATCACCCGATGCAGAATATAAAGCCAAAGCACAAATAAAAATAGGAAAAAATCTTACCTCACCATAGAGTTATCCACGTCCGTAAATAAATCACGTATCTAACTAATACCTACAAGTTTTATTTGTAAATTAATATAATTCAAAATTATAAATAATTCCTAAAAATACATAATAATTGCTTAAAATTCGAAATTATGAATTTATAGGGCCTAAAATACCTAATAATTCTTAAAATTCGAAATATATTATAAATAATTTCTAAAATACATTAAGATTTCTTAAAATTCAAAATTTTGAATTTATAGGCCTAAAATACATAATAGTTCCTAAAATTTGAAATATATTATAAATAATTCCTAAAAATACATAATAAATTTTTAAAATTCAAAATTTTGAATTTATAGGGCCTAAAATACATAATAGTTCCTAAAATTTGAAATATAATATAAATAATTTCTAAAGATACATAATAATTTCTTAAAATTCGAAATTATGAATTTATAGGGCCTAAAATACATAATAATTCCTAAAATTTGAAATATGTTATAAATAATTCCTAAAAATACATAATAATTTCTTAAAATTCGAAATTATGAATTTATAGGGCCTAAAATACATAATAATTCCAGAAATTCGAAATATATTCTAAATAATTCCTAAAATACATAATAATTTCTTAAAATTCGAAACTATGAATTTATAGGGCCTAAAATACATAATAGTTCCTAAAATTCAAAATATATTATAAATAATTCATAAAAATACATAATACTTTATTAAAATTTGAAATTATGAATTTATAGGCCAAAAATGCATAATAGTTCCAAAAATTCGAAATATATTAGAAATAATTCCAAAAATACATAATAATTTATTAAAATTCGAAATTATGATTTTATAGGCCAAAAATGCATAATAGTTCCTAAAATTCTAAATATATTAGAAATAATTCCAAAAATACATTAAAGTTTCTAAAAATTCAAAATTATTAATTTATAAAACCTAAGATACACAGTAAACCCTAAAATACATAATAATTTTTTAAAATTCGTAATACATTAACAAATAATTCGAAAATTAAAATATAATAAAAAATACAATGTCTTACTGGCAGTGGAGGAGGCAGCTTGCGGTGGTCGCGGTGGGCGACTGTGGCGGGAGGTCACGGCTGCCGCTGTGGCGGGCGGCGATCCTGCTGCAGCGACGGAACGGGTTATGCGGCTGTGCGGCTGGTCGCGGCGGCTGAGGCGGGCGGTGGCTGTTGCTGTGACGGTGGGGAGGGCGGTGGCTGTGTGGGGAGAGTTTTTGACTTGGCCAGATCTGGTTTATCCGTTCGGGGGGGCGGGGGGAATGTTTAATAAGAAGTTACGGCGTCGGTTGGAGATATAACCGACGCCGTAGGGTTTTAATTTATTATTATGTTTTAAAAAATCGGAAATTCCGAATTAAAAAATCAAAATTATATATATACGACGTCGGTTTGTAAGCGAACCGACGTCGTATATATTTTATTTTTTTAATTATACTATACGGCGTCCCCGTAATGTCTATTTTTAAAAATAAAGTAAAATAAAATAAAATTATACGACGTCAGTTCGTCTTAGGAACCGACGTCCTATATTAATTAAATAGTTTAATTTTTAATTAGATACGACGTCAGTTAATTGGGAAAATCGACGTCGTATCCCTTTTTAAAAAAATTCTAAATTTAAGTAATTTTTTGACGTCAGTTTTTTAGAAAACCGACGTCATTTAGGCGATGTTAAATGTATTTCCTGCAGTAGTGATTGGGCTTGTTTTTTTTACCCAAACCTTAATAGCACTAGTACAGAATTGACTTTCTGCGTCCGGAGTAATGGACTATCTGCGTCCGGAGTACCCCGGACGCATATGCCGGAGACGCAGCTGCCTTGGATTATCTGCGTCCGGGGTTACCTTGAAATGTCAATGGGTTCTAGACTTTGTACAAATTGCCGAGGAATATGCAAGTAAAATTGGTGAAAAATATATAGTGTGTCCTTGTTGTGATTGTAGAAATCTAAAAAAGTTTCGTGGGATTGACGAAATTAAGAGTCATTTGATACGTCGTGGTTTTCAAGAAGGATATGACCCGTGGATATGGCATGGTGAGAATGTACCGTTTAGTACAGATGATGTCGAATTAGATGTAGAGAAAGATAAACGTAAAGAAGATACTGTTAGAACTGATGAAGACAATGACCGGCTAGATGAATTGATGCGTGATATGCAAGGAGATTTGAATGAACTGCCTCAAGAGTTTGAAACTTTTTTTGAAAATTCTGGAAAACCTTTGTTTTCAGGATGTAGTAAATTTACAAAGTTATCATCAATGCTGAAATTGTATAACTTAAAAGCAAAGTATAGGTGGAGTGAAAGAGTTTACGGGTTACTTGAGAACTTTTAAAGGACATGCTTCCGATGATAAGAACTTCCTTGTTCAACTTATGAGGCAAAGAAAATGTTATGTCCGTTGAGTATGGACATTGAAAGGATCCATGCATGTCCAAACGATTGTATTTTGTATTGGAAACAATACAAAGACTTGCATGTGTGTCCGAACTGTGGAGCATCGCGTTATAAACGGAAAGGATACGATGATGCATGTGAGAAGAAGAAAGGTGCTCCTGCGAAGGTGTTGTGGTATCTACCGGTAATTCCAAGGTTCAAGCGTTTGTTTGCAATCCAAATGATGCAAACAATTTGCAATGGCATGCTGTTGGTAGAAAAGTAGATGGAAAGTTGAGACATCCCGCCGATACCGGCCAGAAGGGAGTATAATTGAAGCTTATGGCGCTGAAGAAGTTATTGATTTTTGTAATGATTATTTGTCTAATGTTGAGTCGATTGGTGTTTCTAAATCACGTCATGAAGGAAGACTCACAGGAAAAGGTACCATTGGGTATAAAACTATTCTACCAAATGCAAAAATGCGAAATCAGGCTCATCATCTCGTACTAGAGCACCTTTCTGAGGTTCATCCATACTTGGATCAACACATGTCTATTCTGAGGAAACAAAATCCTTCTAAGGGTGAAAGATGGATAACAAATGAACACATAACACTTTTTATCAACTGGTTCAAAGATACAGTGTTCAAAGATTTATCTCAAGTGTCCGATAATATCAGTGAAACCATTCGATGGTTAGCATGGGCCTAGTGTTCTTGTGGACTCTTATGAAGGATATGATATTAATGGGTATACTTTTTACACAAAATCTCGAGATGAAAAAAGTGTGGTGCAAAACAGTGGAGTGACATTAGTAGCACTATCAAGAGACTATTCTAGTGCTAAAGATACTAACCGCGTAGATGCTGTTTGTCATACGGAGGA
>CP025656.1:4948415-4965700 GCA_003576665.1 Ipomoea trifida
TCCTCCGTATGACAAACAGCATCTACGCGTTAGTATCTTTAGCACTAGAATAGTCTCTTGATAGTGCTACTAATGTCCACTCCACTGTTTTGCACCACACTTTTTTCATCTCGAGATTTGTGTAAAAAGTATACCCATTAATATCATATCCTTCATAAGAGTCCACAAGAACACTAGGCGCCCATGCTAACCATCGAATGGTTTCACTGATATTATCGGACACTTGAGATAAATCTTTGAACACTGTATCTTTGAACCAGTTGATAAAAAGTGTTATTGTGTTCATTTGTTATCCATCTTTCACCCTTAGAAGGATTTTGTTTCCTCAGAATAGACATGTGTTGATCCAAGTATGGATGAACCTCAGAAAGGTGCTCTAGTACGAGATGATGAGCCTGATTTCGCATTTTTGCATTTGGTAGAATAGTTTTATACCCAATGGTACCTTTTCCTGTGAGTCTTCCTTCATGACGTGATTTAGAAACACCAATCGACTCAACATTAGACAAATAATCATTACAAAAATCAATAACTTCTTCAGCGCCATAAGCTTCAATTATACTCCCTTCTGGCCGGTATCGGCGGGATGTCTCAACTTTCCATCTACTTTTCTACCAACAGCATGCCATTGCAAATTGTTTGCATCATTTGGATTTGCAAACAAACGCTTGAACCTTGGAATTACGGTAGATACCACAACACCTTCGCAGGAGCACCTTTCTTCTTCTCACATGCATCATCGTATCCTTTCCGTTTATAACGCGATGCTCCACAGTTCGGACACACATGCAAGTCTTTGTATTGTTTCCAATACAAAATACAATCGTTTGGACATGCATGGATCCTTTCAATGTCCATACTCAACGGACATAACATTTTCTTTGCCTCATAAGTTGAACAAGGAAGTTCGTTATCATCGGAAGCATGTCCTTTAAAAGTTTCAATAACTCCGTGAAACTCTTATCACTCCACCTATACTTTGCTTTTAAGTTATACAATTTCAGCATTGATGATAACTTTGTAAATTTACTACATCCTGAAAACAAAGGTTTTCCAGAATTTTCAAAAAAAGTTTCAAACTCTTGAGGCAGTTCATTCAAATCTCCTTGCATATCACGCATCAATTCATCTAGCCGGTCATTGTCTTCATCAGTTCTAACAGTATCTTCTTTACGTTTATCTTTCTCTACATCTAATTCGACATCATCTGTACTAAACGGTACATTCTCACCATGCCATATCCACGGGTCATATCCTTCTTGAAAACCACGACGTATCAAATGACTCTTAATTTCGTCAATCCCACGAAACTTTTTTAGATTTCTACAATCACAACAAGGACACACTATATATTTTTCACCAATTTTACTTGCATATTCCTCGGCAATTTGTACAAAGTCTAGAACCCCATTGACATATTCAAGTGTATTACGTTTCTTATACATCCAACTCCGATCCATATCTCCTATTGTCACACAAACATTTGATAAATGAATTAGTTTATTTGAGCTACAACTTAAAGGCTCAAGTTCAATAATTGAAAATTTAAAATACTACCAAAAACTAATTAAAAATTTATTGGACACTTTGTTAAACATGGTTATATACTTTATTGAGTATTTACTAATATATTTGTTGGACACTTTGTTAATTTTGAGTATGTACTTTATTGATAATTATTTGATTTACTTGAATTTTTTATAATTACTTAGCTTCTAATTATTTTTTGGACACTTTATTGTAAAATTTAAAATACTACCAAAAACTAATTACAAATTTATTGGACACTTTGTTAATTTTGGTGATGTGCTTCTAATTAGAGAAAATTCACTATTTTAATATTTTAATTATAAATATAATTTATTTCTATTGATTTTTTTATTTTTAATAGAAATCTGGTACTTTAATTATTAAAAAAATTAATTTTAAATTCTTGACAAATTAAAATTTTGAGTTGCATTTATATTTTAAGCTTTATGAGCACATATGCGTATCTTCCAATTTATTATCTATTTTTTTCATAATAATTCTAGATACAAATTTTATATTAGGCACATTGTGTTTAAGGTTCAAAGGAATCATTGATAGGTTTGTAAAACTATGAACTACAAAGGTGAGTCCAAGTGAGAGAAGTGTTAATTATAAAATAGTTCGTCAAAGTCTACATTTTAGGAAAGTTTTGTTCTAGTGAGATGCTTTCAAAATAAAATTGACAAGTTTAGTGGGATGAGTGGGAATGTTAGAGAAAATATCTATTCTCTGTACAAGTTGGAAACAGCAGAGCACCACAAGATCTTAAGTAAGGTTTTAACCCTCCCAATTGTATTTTAATGCTTATAATTTCTTTTACTTTTAATAGTATTTAACTAGTGAGATGAGTGTACTCCCTTGCTTTACTCTTTTTTCAGTTTTCTAAGTAGAGAGTATTCAATTCAACAGATAAAAGTTTCAAACTCTGCTCTTATCAGTGCCTTTATGACTGAATTGGAGCCAGATACACCCGTAACCCAGGTAAATCAAATTTATATCACATTTAAGTCTCTTTGACTTGATATCTATCTTAACAAATGGTCACTTGAAACTTAATTACTTTGTTTTAATGTGATTTTGATCGGCTACAATTATCAACTAATCCATATTTGGAGAGAAATGTGGAATTTTTGATTGAATGTGTGGATGACTTGTTAATGGAGTAACAGAAGGTTAGCCATTCCCATTCTTTCTTGGATCTATATTACACTTCAGTTTGAGACTACTATCTAGCTCAACAATCACTTAACAAGATAATGTGAATACAGCAATAATGACACCAAATTTCAGAATGGCAGAATGAATACGGTAACAACAACAACAGAGTTTCTCATAATTTCAGAATGGGAATACGACAACAACAATGGCAGAATGAATCCCCAAATTAGAGAGAAGAGAACAGTAACAATCCATATTTTTTTGAGAAATCACCAGAAGCTGAAGCAATCCTAATTTTGACAAACAATATTTGATTTCAAGCTGAAGCAATCCTAATTTTGACAAACAACATTTGATTTCAAGCTGTAGCAATAAACAAACAATATCAACATTTGATTTCAAGCGTACCTTTTAGCGAAGCAGTCGGCGGGCAGCGAGGAGGCAGCGACAAGCGGGCAGCGAAGCAGTCAGCGACGGCCGGCGAAGCTGGCAGCGGCGGTCGGCGGTCGGCGTCGGGGCAGAGTAACGGGAGAGAACCGAAGAAGGGTTAGGGTTATGTATAAAACAAATAAATAAATAAATAATAAATAAAAAAACCGAAGAAGAAACTGCGTACCGTAGCTGTGCAGCGCGACGACCGGTGGAGGGGGGAGGCGACCGGCGGTGGAGCGGGGGAGGCGACCGGTGGTGCAGCAGCGTCGGCGGCAAGGGCGGGCGGCGGTTGCGTTGGGCGGCGAGGGAGTGGAGAGCGCGGCGGGCTGTGGAGAACGGCGGTGGCTGTGGAGAGCAGCGGCGGCGGTGGCTGTGAGACAGCGGCGGCGGTGGCTGTGGAGGCAACGGCGGTGGCGTCGGCGTGTGGAGTCGGCGGCGGCGGCGGCTGTGGAGCGATGGAGAGCGATGTGTGGAGCGATGACGGGAGCGGTGGCTGTCGTCGATTCAGATCTGATATGCCCTTTTATATTTTAAAAAAAAAAAAAAGAAATTAAAGGGGAGCTGCGTCCGAAGTAAGAACTTCGGACGCAGCTCCTTTTTATATTTAAAAAAAAAAAAGAAATTAAACGGTAGCTGCGTCCGAAGTAAGAACTTCGGACGCAGCTACGTGTCAGCTACGTGAGCTGCTGCGTCGAAGTTTGCACTTCGGACGCAGCAGGTCTTTTAAAAAAAAAAAAAAAAGAAAAAAGTGGACAATTTAATTACAAAAATGCCACCGCGCCGCTTCGTGCGTCCGGAGTTTGAACTCTGGACGCAGCTGGTCCCAAATTTATAGTCAATTCTGTACTAGTGTAGTACAGGAGTGTTTTGAGCAGGAGGAATTGTATTACTAAATTTTAATGTACAGTTGTATAGGAGTGTTTTGGGCGCGAAGTTAAAGTTGAAGATATTGTTTTTATTGATAGTATAGATTGCATTGTAGGGAAATATATATACTGTATTATTACGATTAGTAATTTTAATCTAGAATTGTATTACGAATAGGAAAGTAGGAAAACAATATATATTTTATTACGAATTGTATTACCATATTTTAATGTACAATTGTATTACGAATAGGAATTGTATTACCATATTTTATAATATTACGCAAACTTTAATAGTATAGAAGTGTTTTGAGCGGGAAGTTAAAGGTGAGGATATTGTTTTCAATAATAGTATAGAAGTATAGATGGTATGACTTTCCCTAATAATATATATTATATATTATATATTAGGTCATTAATTAAGTGGTGCAAGTTGACTAGGCTTATTAAGTAGTTTGGTTGGACTGAATAACTAGTAATTGTTATTCAACCAAACTCTGTTCCTAATATAAACCTGGATTGATGGGATACAGGATATTCATTATATAGCACATACAGTTTTCGTAGACACCAATACACCACCTAGGGTTTTGAGTCAAGTATATATGAGCCAAATATGGCTAACGGTCTACCGTTCAAGAAGCATCACACATCAACTATATGGTTGGAGATCAACATTGCTTCCGCTTCCGCTACTACGAGGTCAGGTTTCTCGTAAACGGTTCTGTATGGTTAGATTATTTTATCTAACATTTAGTATCAGAGCCTTTATAATCTCTGCCTAGTTGATTATTATGCCTAAAATCAACAATTCTTCGAAATATACATATGTCTATTTGGTTTTTTATATAATAACTAGTGTATATTTTGGACGAATTATATATCGATTGTTGAAATTGATTTATAGCCTTTAGCATAATTTTGATTTGGTTTTCAAAATTATTGAATCTAAAATTACCCACTGCCTGCCTGAGTGTATTGCTTGTGGGCTTAAGTTTTAATTCTATTAAATCCAATTAAGAAACCCTTATGACAATATTTTATATCAATTACTAAATAGCGAGAAGAACCTAGTGACATAAAACTTGCATGTGCACTAAAATCTTACTCAATTAGATTCAACTAATAAAATTCTATTTATGATGAAACAATAATTATCAAATGCGTTGAAGAATCAAGTGAGATAGAACTTGCCTGTGACTAAAGTTTTAATTCAATAAGATTCATTACAACTATTATGATTAAAAAAATTAAAGAAATCAAGTTCCTTTTGTTTAACCCCCGTGTGCAATTCAAGAAATATGATCCAAAGTTTATATCATAAAATTAAACTTCATAATAGAATTGAAAATTATTTACAAATAACTATAAAGTAAATAAATTGATTTATTTCTATCATCACTGATAAAACTACTAAACTACATTCTGATACATAATTGCATGTGGGCTAAATTATGATCGTAGTCCAGTATTCCATCCTAATTAATTATACAAATATAACGAAATTGCGTGTGGGCTAAATTCTATCATATTACATATAATTAATCACAACTTATATGTCTAAAACTTTATGTGATCAAGATAAACCGCTTAATATATAATTTTTACTGATTACGGATGTTGTGGGTACTCCCCAACCAAATTTAAAAAATATAAGATCACTAGACATAAATCCTTGCATAATCCTTGCATAATCTTTATGTGATCAAGATAAAGATATATATAATTTAATCTAATTAAGGATGATGTGGCTACTCCCCAACCAAATTAAAACTATAATATCATAACTTAATAATCTTAGGTAGTTGAATATGGCGTGGCTATTCCTTAATTAACCAAGATTGAAACCTTAAGAGACTTCAGTAAATTAAAGATGTTATGGTTATACTTTAATGAACCGAAATCAAATCACATTGCAAGGAATACTTAAAATTTTTGCAAAATATACCAAATCACGATGAGAAATTTCAAATGTATATACCCCAGAAAAGTTGGTAAAACAAAACCTCACTAAAGACCAACTCCTTAAGAAGACTAGTGGCCCAAGATGTTCTTAAGTCATGGCCATAAAACTAGTATGACTCCCCGATTCATATACATAATGTATAACTGTTTGGGGTATAAACAGAACTGTAAGGTATAAACCAAAACTGAATATATATATATAGTTCACATATGAATAAAGCTTTAAAATAGTGAACTAAATTAACAGACTAAATGTGCTTAAATTCAGGCACTACGGCAACTAAAATTTATGCATAAGTACAACTTAATTAGGAACTAATATAATTTCATCCTAAATTTATGCATTGCTAAAGGCATAATATATAATAAAATTGCATAATTTAAAACAGTATATTATGCTTAGGACAAATATGCAGCATTAAACTCATATATTCTAAACAAATTGCGTAACTTAAGGCAATTTTAATATGAGCTTCCAAAGTATAAACTTAATATTCAAACTCTAATGAGTCCAATCCAAAGGGACCCAAATTAATGAATATATACTTCGAAATTTTCAAACTTTAAGCCCATTACAAAATGTTTTAATGCATCACACTAAATTTATGAGAAATAGACAGAATTTACAAATTCAAACAATATCTAACAAAAAAATATATATATTGTCATTTGTAAAAACAAAATTTTACAAACCCAAATTGCATAATTAAACTTAATATTATGCATTTAATGTGACTGAATGCATAAAACTATCTAAAGAGTATGAACCAACTAAAGAGTATGAATTTACACCAAATATTCATTATTCATACTTAACCAAATATGGGCATAATGAACTAAAATCATAATTCAAAGAACTAAAAGAATTATGGAATTAATGGCAATAGTCAATTGCCTAGCAAATATGTTTTTTCAAAATTACTGAATTGATTCAAAACCACTCTCCATAACCTAGTTAATAATATTATTATCATTAATGGCAAAATTGTAAATAATCCAAAAAGCAATAAAATAGCCATAATAATAGTATTAAATGGATACTAAATGAGGAAAAACAATGGTTATAACCCCTAAATTTAGAAACATTTTCGGATATAATTTTGAAAACTTGATAAAATTTGAAGTCCGAAAAATATTAATGTCAAGAAAATGATAATATCCATAATATTTTCTTAACTGGAACATTGTCACATGAACTTAATTTTTCAGGAGTCATAACTGAATACCATATTAATATTAATGGTATCATGAATTATAATATTTAATGGTAATAAAAAAACATTATAATCACCATTAATATTTAACAATGAAGGCCAAACTATGGTAATACACATTCTTAATGTTTCCATATTTCTAAAGATAAAATATGTGACTAGTTGATAAACATTATTTATTTTATTATTTTTAATAAACTTTGTTAGAATTAATAAGATAATATTTAGTTAGTTGTGTATTTTCTCCTATTATTAATAAGTGTTGGTGTTATACTGAGTTTGGGATTTATTATTATTATTATTATTATTATTATTATTATTATTATTATTATTATTATTAGTAGTAGTAAGTTAGTTAAGTTAATAATAAAATATGTTAGTCAATCGCAAATAATAGCCTGTCAATAACGGGTCGAGAGACTAGCGACATCGGAGGAGTTACGAACGACAACAAACCTGGTCTTTGGGAGATCCGACTCATCAGCGGTGACAGTTGCGTGGAGTTGAGCAGTATAAATTGCAGCCAAAATTGTAGAAGAGAACATCAATTCACCGGGAGCAATTCCGGTTCCGACGGCAGCAAGACGAAATTTAATTTCTCAAGAGTTTTAATTTTGTTCGGCGATTGCGGTCAACAGCAGCAAGTGATTGTTCCGGCGGTGGAGAGATCTGGTCAACAGCGAATTAATTGCATCTGGTTTAGCTCTTCTTTATTTTCCTTCAATTTACAACTCACTCATTTTTAGTTTTAATTCCCAAATTGTGAATTGCATATTGAGAATTGTGAAGTTTGGGTTGCTGTGCCGAAGTTCTTAAGTTTTCTTTTACTGTTGAAATTGTTGTCAATTATTATTAATTACAATGCACTGCTAATTTGATTTGCCTCAGATCGTGGATTATTTATCGTGAATTTTTGCATTGCCTTTTAATATTGTCAATCGAATTAAGATTTATTCTTTACTGTCTTGCGTTGTTATTTTATTGTTTTCCCGGTTAGTTATTTAATTATCTGCTATCTCATTCTTGTTGATTTTTAATTGCTTATTTCTTGTCTCGGTTCTCTACATATCAGTTGGTTCAACTTTCACTATTGATATTCCGTTTAGTTCTTAACACTTTACATTGTCAAGTTCGTTTAATTTCTAAGTCTGAATTGCATTGTACCAATTCCCTGTGGGTTCGACCCTTGCTTTTGCACACTATCACTACAATCGACTCGTGCACTTGCGAGGACTATATTAAAATTGTCCATCAATTTTTGGCGCCATTGCCGGGGAATTGTTTATTGTGCAATTTGATTTCTTTCTTTTGGTTTAAATAATTGTTTAAATTTTAATTCATCTTTTTTTTTCTTCATTCCCTTTACTATTGCCACTATTTTCTTTCTTTTCAAGTTAATTCTTTATTGCTCATTAAAAAAAAAAGTTTTTGCTTTTTGAGAAATCATGGATGAATTTAATCCCAATATGGGTTTAGCATTTCAAGTGTCTGAGTTAGCAAAACATGTGAAAATTTTGAGTTCTCTGTTAGGTTTGAATCAGAATAATTCATTCCAAACTTGCAGTGGTTTTGGACAGGATAATTCAATGCATGATTTTGATCACAGCCCTGTGTGTGACCCGTTTTATAATTCTTATAATCCGGGTTGGGACAATCATTTTAATTTTTTTGATGACCCGTGTTATAATTCTTATAATAGTTCGGGTTTGGAAAATGATCGTAATTTTTATTGGGATTATAATCAAAATGATTTTCAACCAAGTCATCCTAATTTTTATTGGGATAATAATCCAAATAACTTTCAACCAATTGATCAACCCCAGCCAGAAAAACCATCTTTTGAAGATTCCTTAAATGCTTTTATACAGACTTGTAATAGGCAGCAAGAAGCTGATGAGCAATGGTTCCAGAGGCAGCAAGAAATTCATGAGCAATGGTTACAGAGGCAGCAAGAAGAAAATTCCCAACAACGTGAAGCTTCTTTGAGAAAATTGGAAGTACAAACAGGTCAAATTGCTAAAGCTTTGCAAAGGCATGTGCCAGGTAAGTTGCCTAGTCAACCTGAAGAGACTGTGACTGGTTTAGGATGTGGTAAAATCATTGAAAACGATTTAATAGAAAATACTATTCCTACGCAAAATATTGAAATGATTGAAAAAGTGAATAATGATGTTGATGTTATTATTATTGATGAGGATGAGCTTCAATTGCACAAATCCGATAATCCTTATGTGCCTCCCAAGCCATTTGTGCCCCTAATCCCTTTTGATGTTCAAAATGACAAGTCAATTATGACTATGGTTGATGAAACTGTTGAGATTCCAATTTTGAAATCTATGAATTTGCCTGATAAAGCTAACCAAGTTTTTGCAGTTAAGGGGTTGGATTCTGCGCAGAAAAATAAGTTGGAGTTTGATAAACTTCAAAAAGAGAATCTTTTGAATGGCGTGGATAATAAAGCAGGTTCCTCTTTTTATTTAAAACCTGCAGAGCCGGATGAGAACTCGACACAAGAAAATATGAATAAGGGAAGACTCTCTTTATCCTCCTTTCTTTCATCTCATAACATTGGGGACAATGTTGAAAATAAGTGTGGGGAAGGGAGTTGGCCTAAAAGTCATAAAATTCTAAAAATTTTCAAAATTTTCAATTTTCTTATGTTTATTTTTATGAACCTTTTTATTTTAAAATTATAGCATTAGTTTGAGCTTTACCCATGCGAATATTTTGAATAGCCTGTGATAAAAATAATGCAAATTCTTTTGTCAACTCTTAGTGTGTATACTGCATGTGGCTAGTTGTTAACTGCTTTAGTTTTATATTTTGATTAATATATAATTTTTACTGATTACGGATGTTGTGGGTACTCCCCAACCAAATTTAAAAATATAAGATCACTAGACATAAATCCTTGCATAATCCTTGCATAATCTTATGTGATCAAGATAAAGATATATATAATTTAATCTAATTAAGGATGATGTGGCTACTCCCCAACCAAATTAAAACTATAATATCATAACTTAATAATCTTAGGTAGTTGAATATGGCGTGGCTATTCCTTAATTAACCAAGATTGAAACCTTAAGAGACTTCAGTAAATTAAAGATGTTATGGTTATACTTTAATGAACCGAAATCAAATCACATTGCAAGGAATACTTAAAATTTTTGCAAAATATACCAAATCACGATGAGAAATTTCAAATGTATATACCCCAGAAAAGTTGGTAAAACAAAACCTCACTAAAGACCAACTCCTTAAGGAGACTAGTGGCCCAAGATGTTCTTAAGTCATGGCCATAAAACTAGTATGACTCCCCGATTCATATACATAATGTATAACTGTTTGGGGTATAAACAGAACTGTAAGGTATAAACCAAAACTGAATATATATATATAGTTCACATATGAATAAAGCTTTAAAATAGTGAACTAAATTAACAGACTAAATGTGCTTAAATTCAGGCACTACGGCAACTAAAATTGTAACCCCTCGGTTTTTACGACAAAGTTAAGATTCGAGAATATAGATATATTTTTTTTAAGCTATGACTTTGAGAAGGTCTCGGTGATCGAGAGAATTTTTTTTTTAATAAGTTACGATATTTACGAGATGATCTCTCGGTACATCAGAAGGATTTTTATAAGTGAGACTAGTTATTAATAAGTTGCGATCTACGTATCGGTCACGAACCGAGAAAATTATAAGGATATGGATTTGATTCGAATTTTCCTAGAATTGGATTATTGAGTATCATAAGATTAAGCCTGAATTTCTAGTTAGTTCGAGGAAATTCTTAAATGGACGGTAAGGGATAAATTGTCACGGACTCTGAACCTAGATTTAGCGAATTATCGGAAAATTCTCAAAATTGGTGATTTGCGACGGGAATATTTTTACGATAATTTTGGTATTAGAATTTTCCCGAATTAAGTTATAATCCTCCGAACATTCATCTGATTTAGGCTTAAACTGATCAAGTAAATTAATATCTTCTTAAGGGATGAATGAGGTGTTGACATGTGGCATTAAATCCTAGAGGGAGATTTGGTCTTGATCTTGCATTTAATGGAGCATGTGCATTGTACTATGTTTCTTGATCTTCAAGAACAAGATCACACAAAATCACTCATCTCTCTCTTACCCCCATCCCATTTTCGTATCACACCCTAGAGAAAGAAGAAGAAGAATTACTCTAAGTCTTCCACCATCACCTCTCTATCTCCCATTTTCGAAAAACACAAGGGAAGAAAGAAGAAGGAAAATCCTAGTCTCCTATTTTGTGATCCAAGAATTCCCTAGTCACCTCTCCAACTCAAGTGCTCTAAAATAGGTAAAGACTTTGGCTTTGTTCGGTTAATCCTTCCTAGAATTTAAGTTTAAGCTAAAGATTCATGAAAATATTGTTATTATGGTAATTCTTGTTTAGGATCTTCGGTGAAAGGTTTGAAGGAAGAGATCATCATCTTTCAGCGGTTTTAGAAATCTACTTGGGAGGTAAGGAATCCCTTAAGTCGGTTCAATCACTTGGAAATAGGCAAATGCTAGGAGATTATGTGAATTAGAAATTTTTACATGAAAAGTATGTGCTATGTTATAGATCTAAAAGTTGGCTCAAAAATCTTTGCTTTGACTTTTGATAAAGTTGTTATGCATGTTCATAGCTAATTTATGCATGGATATGTTGTATTTATGCCCATATAGACTTATACTTGTGAAAATGTTGAAATAAAATCAAGCTAGTCTCGGGCAGTAACTTCCGTGATTTATTGGGAAAAATTGGTAAGGTATTTTGATCCTAAATTTTTTGGACATGTAGATCTATAAGTGTAGAACCTACATATAAAATTTCATAATTTTTGGAGTAGTATAAGTATGGTTTTCGAGTATTTTTCCAAAACTGGTCCAGAGAGAGAGACAGCACACAGCCAAGGGCAAAAACGTAATTTTCTGTGTTAATTCGTGAACCTAGGTGACCAAAACTTTTTATGGACATTAAGTACTATAAGTTGGGGTTCTACCATAAAAATTTCAAGTGAAAAAGAGTTCGGGAACTATTTTTACCGGCTCAATCTTTCGGACTGCGCCAGAAATTTTCTGGCAGATTTGGGGTGGACGCGGCCGTGGACGCGCGTCCAACGTGCGTCCACCGCGCGCCCAGTGCGGGAAATCTGATTCGTTGCCTCGGCCGAGAGGCTGGACGCGGGCACGGACGCGCGTCCGCTGCGCGTCCGTGGGCGTCCAGTCTCGGCGCGAGATGCCGAACCCGCGGACGCAGTCCGGACGTCGCGTCCGCCGGGCGTCCGCAGGCGCGGACATTTGCGAGTCCGCGCGACGCGGACTCGTCTCGACTTGTTCTCAACCCGGTTTTTCCCCGATGCTTTTAGGCTTAAGTGTTGTGATATTTTGAGAGCCTACGGGCATCCGGGTGGGTGTTTTTGAAGCCAAAATATTATACTTAAATATTTTTACGATTTTGGGAGATAATTGTGCTTTGGAAATTATTATGACTCCTATACTTAATTTTCTGTGACGTGACTAGTACTAACCTAAGCATGCGGGTTGGGAAAATATATTTGAGTGAGTTATTGGTGATGGAGTCGTGTGATGAGAATCAAAGGTGGGTGATGTGTTCCCCACGTGTTACTTAAAGATGGGTGATGTGTTCCCCATGTATGAATCAAAGGTGGGTGATGTGTTCCCCACGTGTACTTAAAGATGGGTGATGTGTTCCCATGAATCAAGGTGGGTGATGTGTTCCCCACGTGTTACTAAAGATGGGTGATGTGTTCCATGAATCAAAGTGGGTGATGTGTTCCCCACGTGTACTTAAAGATGGTGTGTTCCCCATGTATGAATCAAAGGTGGGTGATGTGTTCCCCACGTGTTACTTAAAGATGGGTGATGTGTTCCCCATGTATGAATCAAAGGTGGGTGATGTGTTCCCCACGTGTTACTTAAAGATGGGTGATGTGTTCCCCATGTATGAATTAAAGGTGGGTGATGTGTTCCCCACGTGTTACTCAAAGATGGGTGATGTGTTCCCCACGTATGAAATTAAGACGGGAGTTGGGTACTTCACGGGCAGGGTGTGAGAGCTGACCGTAAAATGTTCTATATTAGAGGTGGGAGTTGTGTACCCCACGGGTGAATTAATGATTGTGTTATATGTTTGAATTACTGAGATAAATTGAAACTGCTTGTTGATAGAATGTTTGCAGGTCGATTGCGATCGATGGGTAATGTTATTGTGCCTTGCTACTACTGAAAACTATTTTGAAAACCTTTGTTTATTTTCGAGTGATAATGGATATCCTTACTTAGCCGTCGCGCTAACTACACTTCATTGTGTCATCTATTAGATGCAGTCTAGCGTGAGCTCTGAATAGGATGGAATTCTACAAGAATGTTAACATTTAGCGACGTTTTTAAAACGTCGATAAAAATAAAAATACGTCGCCAAATGTCTTTATTGACGAAATAAAAACGTCACCCGGACCGTCGGGTTAGCGGCGTATGGAAAGGTATTACTGACGAAGTTAATTTTTCGTCACAAAATATTACGATTACTGACGTTTTTGCATGGTCTTCATAATGTCATGGAATACATACTTTTTGAAACGAAATATTAACAAAAACGTCGGTAATAGTTTGTGACGAAGTAAAATATTTCGTCAGCAAATGTGTCTTTACTGACGTTTTTCATACAATTATGCTTGTCATGAATAAATTTAATTAGTGACGAAAAATGAAATGCGTCAATAAAATAACATTTATTGACGATTGTGTACTTTATTATGTTGTCATTAAAAATATTGATGACAAAATAATAATTATTGACATTTTTTTTCCATATTTGTTGTCATCACAAAATTTTATATTTGGAGATATTTGCAATTTTTTAAATAATTGATGATATTTACATATATACTTGTATATAAAAAGATTTACACAATAGTTTCATGTAATTGAAAAGGAAATATTTTAGCATCCATTAAATGTTCAAAATAGAAGATTATTTTTCATATTATAATATTCAATTACAAGGATGTAAGGTGATACAAATGATTCTTAAATACGGCCAGACTAGACACGAGAATATATACCATTCTATGCACATGCATAAAATGGATAATAATTCTCATGTTCACCAAAACTATTGAGGTCGGCACTTTGGAAGTCCTTTGTCTTGGGAAGAAGGTCTGATTTGATAAGTGCATCTAGATATGCAATAATTCCCTGCCACTAAAAAACATACGGAGTAAATATTTTTCAAGCATGAGTAATAAATTATTCAAAACTATATATTCAACTAAATTAGATAGTTAATTTACATCACTTTTATACATTGTTGTGATTATATTCAATTTCTAACATAACTTGCTTATAGAATGTAATCCAATTCCATTCCAGCAGTATACTCCCCAAAACCAAAATTTATATAACAAAGAAATGAAAAATAAAATTCTAAACTTTGGTTATACCTTCAAATGTTGGTATGCCCCTTGAGATCATTAACTAAGTTATCAAAACTTGGTGAATACCCATGAAGACCTCTACAACACGACTACAAATAATATAGAGTGATTATGCTCTCCTGCAAATTGTAAATTCTCAAATGACATATCATCCCATCCAAAGAAAGCAAAAAGAGACAAGAAGTTACCTTAAAAGCTGCTTCTAGACTGACTATTAGCTCTAGTAATCCCTGTGAATTTTCTGAGATAAATTCCTTCAAGGAGCTAAACGCTTCTTAACTGCTCACACTATATTTATATTGCCTGTTACCAGCTACTGAATCCCCAAGTGCCTTGAGTGCATTAGCTTGTTGGGAATCAAAGTAATCTCAAGGATCCTATAACTCGTAGAAAAGAAGAAAAAAAAAAAGTTTAGTCATACCCCATATTGACTTCATCAGCTAGAACAAATGCATTTTAAGTTGAAGAACAAAATTACCTTGTTAAATAGTGAAAACATTAATGAAATTTGAAAACCTAAAAAGACAGAACAAATGAGACAAAGAGAGAGCATCATATTGGCACACTACAGCATAAATGAAATATTTCACCATAAACGAGGTTGACAGAAAAAATATGGGAACTCCTATCATTAGT
Source organism: Ipomoea trifida (assembly GCA_003576665.1). NCBI lineage: Eukaryota > Viridiplantae > Streptophyta > Magnoliopsida > Solanales > Convolvulaceae > Ipomoea > Ipomoea trifida. The sequence continues at coordinate 4,963,699 of CP025656.1, forward strand.
AAAACACGTTTTTCCTAGCTTCATTTGCCAAGATTTCATTTTTTTTTTAAAAAAACAATCCACATCTTCAACTGCCTCAGCTATAGCAGTAGCCAAAACATTTTTCATGCCTTAGAGATATTCAGCTCTTGAACATTTTGTCTAGAACTCATTTTCTATCATCTAGAATGCATGAAACAAAAGCATAGATTCCAATACAATACAAATGAATTAAAAATAAAATAACATCTTAAAAATGATAGAAATGCTCTAAACTGGCAATAAACGAATGTTCCGTGTACCTTCTTCGGAACAAAATTAAAATATGCTTGATGAACAGTTGGTTTCTCTGCAAAAAATTGAATCATATTGAAATATAGCAAAAATATACTTACTCTAACAATACATATTCATTAGTATTAACTCTAGTAAGGCTCTTTTAGCAGTTAATTTTCTTTTTTTAAAAATTAAAAAATCAATGAACCATCTAGAAAGTTTAAAACTCAGAATTTTGCAAGCATTGAAATATTTCTAGTCACTTGGGTACCAAGCACTGGAAACCTCTCTGCAAACCAACTTTCTTGAGCAAGCACGGGAAATTTTATTATTTTAGAGTAATTGAGTTCTTAAAATATTTACTTTAAAAATGCATAGAGTTTTGGAGTAACAGAGCACAACTAGGTAGACATCAACCAATTTCCACTATCATATTTAAGCATTAACCTCAAGTCATGGCTATGAAATACTGAAAATCACACATGAAAAATTCACTACATCCTCACCTCAAAACCACCTGCAAAAACCCAAATCTCACCTCCAAATCTGCTACATTCTGTAGCTAAAACTGCAGGAAAAATCACCAAATGATACCAAAAATAGAGTTTATACATGAATGCTTGGGTGGAGATTAGTTGATTAGGGTTTGTATTTACCTAGACATTAATCTTCTCTTGTAAGCTTGGGTCCTTTGGAAGACTTCCACTGGGATTTTGCAGAGATTAAGCGTAGGTATTATGATGAAAAGTGAGATTAGAAGCAGAGAAAATTCTATTGTAGTGTAGTGTAGTGTAGTGTAGTGAGATTAGGGGAAAACCAGAGACGTAGAGTGCAATGCTGCTGTGGAAACTATGGTCTTCTTGCAGTGGAATCGGCGGTGGTGTCACGGAGCGATTGCAGTGGAAACGGTGGTGGTGTCTCTGAGCAATTGCAGTGGAAATGGTGGTGGTGTCTCGGAGCTGGAGCGGCGTCAAAGGATACTGCCGGGCTGCTGCTACATAAATGGCTAAGGAAACCTTCTTCACCCAAATGGTAGTGTAGTGAGATTATTAGACATATCTTTTTTCTGTATATATTATTTCTTAATGGCGCCAAATGGTAAAAGGCTTTCCCGCACAATATTTTCACTTTTCCTGACGTTTCATGCTAAAATTAATTTTTAAAATAAAACATTTAAGGACGTTCATTATAAAACGTCATTGATTCTAAATCTTTACTGACAAAAAAATTATATTTCGTCAGTAAATATTACTAATTTTTTTATTATCTCTACCAAAATATATAGTGACGTTATTTAATATAACGTCGTAAATTGTTATATTTAGCGACGTTTTTTAGAGCGTCGTTAAAATTTTCGTCGGGAAATGAAAGATTTCTTGTAGTGGAAGTCGAGGTTGAAGACTACTCTATCCTAGAATAGACACCCTTGGAGGATTAGTTCCATATGTACACTCTTGGATGTTGATATGGTTTTGAGGTTGTAAGTTTAGCCTTAACGTTTGGGTATAGGAAAGATACCTGAGCGTGGCGGTAACACCCAGTTTTCTGCTGGTTAGACGCTTCCGCAATGCATTGTATTATTAGGATTTTGTAATAAATCCCAGATGTGAAAATTGGGGTGTTACAGATTGGTATCAGAGCCTAAGGTTATAAGATCTTGGAAGATAGATCGGGACTTAGGTTATGAAATCCTGTTTGGACAGTAGAGCTCGATACGCTCTGTTACTGAGTGAAAGTCGAGAGTCTA
>CP025656.1:4969460-4981379 GCA_003576665.1 Ipomoea trifida
TTTTTTTTTTTTTTTTTTTGTAGAGAATAGCTATTCAAAATATAAACTAAAGCAGTTAACAACTAGCCACATGCAGTATACACACTAAGAGTTGACAAAAGAATTTGCATTATTTTATCACAGGCTATTCAAAATATTCCAAGGGTAAAGCTCAAGCTAATGCTATAATTTTAAAATAAAAAGGTTCATAAAAATAAACATAAGAAAATTAAAATTTGAAAATTTTTAGAATTTTATGACTTTTAGGCCAACTCCCTTCCCCACACTTATTTTCAACATTGTCCCAATGTTGTGAGATGAAAGAAAGGAGATAAAGAGAGTTTCCCTTATTCATATTTTCTTGTGTCGAGTTCTCATCCGGCCTGCAGGTTTTAAATAAAAAGAGGAACCTGCTTTATTATCCACGCCATTCAAAAGATTCTCTTTTTGAAGTTTATCAAACTCCAACTTATTTTTCTGCGCAGAATCCAACCCCTTAACTGCAAAAACTTGGTTAGCTTTATCAGGGCAAATTCATAGATTTCAAAATTGGAATCTCAACAGTTTCATCAACCATAGTCATAATTGACTTGTCATTTTGAACAAAAAGGGATTGGGGCACAAATGGCTGGGAGGCACATAAGGATATCAATTGGAATGAGCTCATCCTCATCAATAATAATAACATCAACATCATTATTCACTTTTTCAATCATTTCAATATTTTGCGTAGGAAGTATTTTCTATTAAATCGTTTTCAATGATTTTACCACATCCTAAACCAGTCACAGTCTCTTCAGGTTGACTAGGCAACTTACCTGGCACATGCCTTTGCAAAGCTTTAGCAATTTGACCTGTTGAAAAAAAAAGAAAAAAAAGGAAACAAAATAAATAGAAATTAAAAAACCCTTATATGTTTAATGCAATCTCTTTGATGATTTTTATGTTGATTTCACTCTATATCACCTTCTTCAAATTTTTAAACTATTCTTGAGTGCTGTAAATTGTGGTGTAGTGTGTTGGTTCAAGGATCATCTTTTTGGCATAAGTGAGGTCAAAAATAAAAATATATATATATTCAAAAAAATAAATGAGAGTTTATTTATTTATTTTATTTGCAATAAATTCAGAGATTCTACTCCGCTGAATCAGCCACCTACACACCTGTACCATAAATAAATAAATAAGTGTTGTGGTCTGGTTTATGAGTACACACAAAATTGAAAACCCAAACATGCCTGGCGTAAAATAGCGAGGTTTTTTGGGGAAGTTCTCTTTGGAAAAAGTCATAAGCAGAAAAATAATGAGTGAACTTTGGAAGAGACGAATATTTACATTTTAATTTTCAATAAATGCCTTGATCCTTGTTCTTTCATGTTTTTACACCTGCATTATGATAGAAGGTTTTTTGAATTTGACTTAGGTTATATGTTGTGAAATTTCATATTCACTTTATTGAATTTTTGTATAGCTCATATAACGGGTATCATCACACGAGTATAAGCTTTATTTTTATGACTAAACTTGTCGAAGTTATTTAATTTCTAGTCAAGTGTTTATGCATTCTTTGAGTTGATATTAATTCTGCAACGATGAGAAAATAAATTTGAAAGGCTATTTGGGTAAAGCTCAATCTAATACTTGGTTCCATTTCTTTTTAACTTATTTTCTTTTCTTTTTTAATAATGTCTTTGCTTGAGGACAAGCAAACAAATAAGTGTGGGGAAATTTGATAAACATTATTTATTTTATTATTTTTAATAAACTTTGTTAGAATTAATAAGATAATATTTAGTTAGTTGTGTATTTTCTCCTATTATTAATAAGTGTTGGTGTTATACTGAGTTTGGGATTTATTATTATTATTATTATTATTATTATTATTATTATTATTATTATTATTATTAGTAGTAGTAAGTTAGTTAAGTTAATAATAAAATATGTTAGTCAATCGCAAATAATAGCCTGTCAATAACGGGTCGAGAGACTAGCGACATCGGAGGAGTTACGAACGACAACAAACCTGGTCTTTGGGAGATCCGACTCATCAGCGGTGACAGTTGCGTGGAGTTGAGCAGTATAAATTGCAGCCAAAATTGTAGAAGAGAACATCAATTCACCGGGAGCAATTCCGGTTCCGACGGCAGCAAGACGAAATTTAATTTCTCAAGAGTTTTAATTTTGTTCGGCGATTGCGGTCAACAGCAGCAAGTGATTGTTCCGGCGGTGGAGAGATCTGGTCAACAGCGAATTAATTGCATCTGGTTTAGCTCTTCTTTATTTTCCTTCAATTTACAACTCACTCATTTTTAGTTTTAATTCCCAAATTGTGAATTGCATATTGAGAATTGTGAAGTTTGGGTTGCTGTGCCGAAGTTCTTAAGTTTTCTTTTACTGTTGAAATTGTTGTCAATTATTATTAATTACAATGCACTGCTAATTTGATTTGCCTCAGATCGTGGATTATTTATCGTGAATTTTTGCATTGCCTTTTAATATTGTCAATCGAATTAAGATTTATTCTTTACTGTCTTGCGTTGTTATTTTATTGTTTTCCCGGTTAGTTATTTAATTATCTGCTATCTCATTCTTGTTGATTTTTAATTGCTTATTTCTTGTCTCGGTTCTCTACATATCAGTTGGTTCAACTTTCACTATTGATATTCCGTTTAGTTCTTAACACTTTACATTGTCAAGTTCGTTTAATTTCTAAGTCTGAATTGCATTGTACCAATTCCCTGTGGGTTCGACCCTTGCTTTTGCACACTATCACTACAATCGACTCGTGCACTTGCGAGGACTATATTAAAATTGTCCATCACTAGTCCAAATTAGCGGTTAACTGTAACTTATAACACTAATTACCAATTAATAATAAAAGATAATTAATGGCATACCTTAATGATGCAAACCGCATCTTCTCATTGCGCTAGCAACGATGACAATCCACAAGAGAAAAAAAACTCCATATATAACTCTCCTCATCTTCATTGTTGATGTCAGTAACCACAATGCAGCGTCCAATGGTACGTAAAAAATTTATTGGTAGAACTTAATTACTAGCATGAATAGTCATGTAATAAAATAAAGTGGCATGTGTAATCTTACCAATGTACCAAATATGGCAGATTACCATGAAACAATTAATTATTATGAAAGATAATAAATGAGATTAGCCCTTAAACTTAATAACAGTAATTAATAAAGCCAATTAATAATAACTAAAATAAAGCTGTAATTACGGGATGCCAAATACTGATCTCAGATTACCACATAATAATTAAACATGACTATTATAATACTTTAGGGTGACTGAAGTTAAGGTAATAACCAAATTACCATTATATAGATCAGACAATATGCCAAACATTCCAAGACAATAATTATAGCACTTAATTGTTCAACTTAGACCTATGATCTATAACGGCCAAGTGAGCTATAACATGGATGGAAAATAGTTTTAGTACTGAAATAGATCCAAACTTAATATTATTATTACTAACAATAAATACCATTAACAAAATGTGGTAGTTAGTAATAATTAAAACTTAATAACCAAACAAGCTACTTTAATAGGCTATAATGCCCAAAATTGGCCTTAAGGAGCCAAAATTGAATGATATATACTATGAGTTAATAATATGCTAAATTAACCTTAATGCATGCTTTAATGAATATATAATTGAAACAATAATAAAATATTTGACAAATATACATAGCATGCTCGAATTTTCATATTAATGTATTATTAACACATATATCCTTAAATAAATTGCAATACTTTAGGCAATTTAATATACACCTCAATATTAAATTAAAACTCAAATAGCAAATTAAATACTTAATATTTGCCTAAAGTGGAATAATAATTTAATAATAAATTAGGGAGGATTTAACATGAACAATTAAACTAGAAGAAATCTAAATATGATGAAAGAAATCTGAAGCATGCCCAAATAAACCATATAGGCCCAAGTTTTTTTTCAGGGCAAATTATGCTGTGGACCCAGGTCCACCTTGCAAGGTGGACCTGGGTCCAAAACTACGTCGTTTTTGTCTCACTTTTTTTTTTTTTTTTTTAAATTAGTAAACATATTGCTGAATATAGAGTTGTCCAAAAATGTGTGAGTGTAGAGGTTTCAAAGTGTGAATGTAGAGTATAGAAATCGTGAATGTAAATTTATGATTGTGTGAATGTAGAGTTGCCCAGAAATGTGTGAATGTGGAGGTTTCAAATTGTGAATATGGAGTATAGAAATCGTGAATATAGAGTTATGCATTTGTGAATCTGTAATAGAGTTAAGAAGTTCTAGCAACTTGTAGCCCTGTAATGTGTGAATGTGGAGTTCTCAAGTTGTGAATGTGGAGTATAGGATCTGTGAATATAGAGTTTTGATGAATGTGTGAATGCATATCAGTGGTAATATAGTTACTAAACATATAATCCTGTAATGTGTGAATGTAGAGTTTACAAATTGTGAATGTAGAGTATAGTGTATGTGAATGTAGACCCAGATCCACCTTGTAAGGTGGACCTGGGTCCACGGCATAACAATCCTTTTTTCAGGATTGTCCAAGTCTAGCCCAGCCCAAATGATAAAACCCATAATCCTCATCATCTTCTTCATGTTTAATTAAAACCAAAGGGCAGCAGACCTTACTTGATGTGCACCGCCGGGAAAAAAAGGAAGAAGCATCAATCCGGAGCCGCACCACCTGGAAGAGGAGAGGGAGCCATGACGTCGCTAGTAACCCAGCTTCATCACCGTTGTTTCTCCTCTTCGCAGCCCAAATTCCGCCGCCGTCTTCACCACAACGCCACCTGTAATACCCCGTATTTTCCTAACATTATTATTTTATCCTAAGATATTGACATACATGAGTTATGATCTCCCGATACTTCAAAAGGATTTTTTTTATAAGTGAGTATAGTTGTTATTAAGCTGCGATCTACATACCGGTCACGAACCGTAAGAATTTTAGGAGCTGGTGTTCGGACCCGTCTGTCCTAGGAAATGGATTATTAGACACCATATTATTATTCTTGAATTTCCTATTTAATTAAATCAGCCCATAGCAGCGAAAATTTATTTTGATCGTACATCGCTAAATTTCGCGGTGTACCGAACCTAGCCCAATTTTTAAGTTCTAGTCTGAGATAAATTTTTGGTTTCGAAAATTATTCTATCTAAATTATTTTCTACCGAGAATTATCTGTTTTAATCCCGAACAGTCCAAAAGAAGATATTTTCCCTTACCCACCACAAGAATGTGACAAGTGTCACTTTCTATGCCACATATCTTCATTCTTATCTTATAAGGGATAATATATAAGCTTTGTTTTCCCATTTTCCCCTCCTTGGCCGAAATATTGGAGAGGAAGAGAGAGAGAGAAAATTTCATCTTCTTCCTTGAGTTCAAAGAGCTTCCATAGCTAAGTTTCTTCATCAAGTCTACCACTATTCGGTAAAATTCCATTTCTATTCGGTTAAAAGCTTTGTTTTCTTCCCTAGAAGCTACAAGAATGAAGACATTTAGTGACAAATCTTTTGTGACACTTTGCAGTTTAGTCACAAATAATACACATTTTGTGACCAAAAAAAATAATTCGACACTATTATGTGGGATAATTGTGATAACCTTTTTTTAGTCACTGATAGTATGGTAATTGTGACAAGTAAGTATTTGTTACCAGTAAGTTGTCACTATTACTAGAATAATACTGTCGTAACATACATTGTCACTATTTGTTGTCACTAAATGTATGTGCATTTTGGCGCCATTATAATTATGGCGGGAACGAATGTAGTTGTGACAAAATATAATGTGGACACAAATTTTAATACTTTTGGTGACAAATAGTTGTTGGTCACTCTTGTTTATAATATTTGTGACAACATATTTTGTCAATAAAAATACAATTGGTTAGTACCATTATAAATGACAAACAATTGTGAGAAAAAAAATACTATTGCCACTAATATTGTCATTTTTGTGATGAAATTGTTACAAATATCTGTGACGCTCTATAATTCCGTAACAAAAATTACTAAATTGTGACAATAATTGTATTGATTTCAAGTTTTGTCATTGTCACTAATTTATGATAATTGTGCCGAGTAATTAGTTGTTACTAAGAATGTCATTCCTAAGGATTGATTGTTCTTCTATCAATATGGTGTCTTTATCTCTAAATTTGATTCAAAATTTATTAAATGAACTGAATGACTACCTAACACCAATAGTCAATTATTTGTATATTAAGAATCATCCAATGTAGCACAATTTGTAAATATGGTTGTATCAAATATATAATATAAAATAAATTATATATAATAAACATTTGATTATGGACCAATTAATCGAATTAGTTAAAGTATATATAATTTAGTTTGATTGATTAAGCTAAGTAACAATTTCTCAAAATAAAAACTCAATTAATTGAGTTATTACTTCTAACCACAATAGTCTATTATTTGTACATTAAGAGTTATTCTCTTAGTATAATTTTTGTACAAAATGCTTGTATCAAATATATAATAATAATAATAATAATAATAATAATAATAATAATAATAATAATAAAATTAAAATAAAAAAAAAAAAAAGAAAAGTGATGTGGGATCAAATGATCCCACATCGAAAAAAATAGAGAAGAGGGGCGTTGAGCTCCCTCATTAAAAGGGGAGCTCAACGCCCCAACACAGTAAATTAAAATAGAAGCCTCAGACTTCATTAATAATGAAGTCTGAGGCTTCTAAGCATATTTTTTTTTAATTAAAAATTAAAAATAAAAATATTAAAGACATTGTGGGTATTTAACTTAAAATATTAAGAAGAAACGATGTTAAGTACAATATTTGTTACTATGTTTGTTGTCACAATAAATCAATTATTTGTAATTTTTTTTGTCACTAATAATCATTTTTGCGTCAAGAATAATTCTCACAAATAAGTATAACTATTGTGACTAAAGTATTGTCACAATAAAATAATTAATTGAAACAATTTTAGTTGTCACTAAATTAATTTGTTGTAATAACATATTAGGTCACAAATTGTACATTTATTGTGACCACTATTAGTATCACTAAAAAACTAATAGTGTACGTAAACATTGTCACAAAATCTTGAGTAATTGTGACACAAAATCTTGAGTAATTGTGACAACTTTTCAAAAGTCGTCACTACTACAATAGTGACGGAGAATATAGTGACGACTGGTGACGACTTCAAAAATTGGTCACTAATTTCAATAGTGACCAAAATCGATAGTTTTGGTGACAACTTCTATTGTCACTAAATCTAAAATTTCTTGTAGTAGCTTTATGGATTATTAAAATGATAGATTTTAAATAATTGCTATAGGATATCTTAAAACTTTTTTTGTAGAATTTATATGAATCAATAGAAGTTTTATTTGAAAAAAATTATAGACTTTAATTTTATTGATTTTTATAGAATTTTTCAATATTAAAAACTCTATAAAAGTTCTTAAAATTCTAAATTAAATATATTCTTAACATTTTTACTTAATTACTTATATTAATACTTATTATATTGTGTATAATTTTAAAAAATAAACTTTTCTAATGCATATATATATATATATATATATATATATATATATATATATATATATATATATATATATATATATATCATGGTTGAAAAAATCGCTAGGCGCTCCTCGGGCGCTCTGGGAGCGCCTAGCGCCTAGGACGCCTAGGCGGGGATTAATCGGCGCCTAGGCGGCAGTGTATTTTTTTAGTTTATTTTTTATTTATAAAAAAATTGTTTAAGTATTTTTAATTTTTTAAAGACTAATAATTATAAATTATATAATACTTTAATATTATATTTAATACTAAAATATTAAATATTAACCTAAAAAATATCTAAACTTTGTACAATTTAGGGTTATTTTGCTCAAAATGATGTTGTTTTGAGTGAAATAATCCATTCAAATAAAGAAGAACAATAGTTAATTGCCCGAGTAGGCGGTCTAATCGGTGCCTAGGAGGTCTAGTCGGCGCCTAGGAGACCTAGGCGGTCAACGCCTAAGCGGCCTAGGCGGTGCTTAGGCGGCCTAGGCAGCAGGGTCGGTTTTTTGATTCGCGTGGCCCTGTGCTGGTTAATAAGTGAGGCCCTATCAAATTACAAATAAACTGCAAATTGAAGAAAAGTTATTCGCGTAAATATTGTGAAGTAGAATTTTTTTTATAAATAATACGTAATAGAATTTAGATCAGTCATGAAAACCTAATTTTGAGCCAATATAATCACAAATACATATACTAACTATTGGACCAGGGCTGGACTAGGGGCCCTCAAAATTTTGGGGCCCTGTGCTGTTGACCATCTTGCACGCCCTAAAATCCGGCCCTGCGGCGGTCGCCTAGCCGGCCAGCCGCCTAGACCACCATTTAAGGTGATACGCAAGGCGGTTGACTGGCGCGTAGCGCCTAGGCGGGATTTTTGCAACATTGATATATATATATATATATAATAGAAAAGTTTTGTTTTTAAAATTATACACAATATAATAAGTATTAATATAAGTAATTAAGTAAAAATGTTAAGAATATATTTAATTTAGAATTTTACGAACTTTTATAGCGTTTTTAATATTGAAAAAGTCTATAAAAATCAATAAAATTAAAGTCTATAATTTTTTTCAAATAAAACTTCTATTGATTCAAATGTGATCGCGCCTTCCCGTGCGGTCGGTGCGGTTCACACCACTCAATGTTAAAAAATGCAGAGCTCAATGTTAGAAAATGCACTACAATGAAAATACACAAAAACACCAAAAAATACACCACACGCCCAAAATAATGCACCATAACTCCCCTGCCCCTAATGGTGCATTTGTTAACACTGTGTGGTGTATATTTGCATACCTAGTTGTGTATTTTTTGGTAATGCGTACCTAACGATGCATATTTGTGTGGTGTATTTTCTAACATTGAGTGGTGTATATTTGTATACATAGTGGTGCGACTGCACTGACCGCACGTTAAGGGGCGGACACACATGATTATGACTATATATATATATATATATATGGGCGCGCTCAGGTGCGAACTATCTCCCAGGAATTGAAGGAAATGAGAACGCTTCGCAGTCGTCCACGTGTCCAGGTCAACGAATCAGATGTAATTTAGAAAAAAAACGACGTGGTTGCATTTTCATAAATAAATCGAACTTTGGTGCAAGTAATTGTGTGCACATAGTTTCACTTACAAGTGCAAGTAATTTACCTTGTTAACATTCATGCACCTAGGTGCACCACTTATAACGTTAGGTGCAACTAGTTATAACATTATGTGCACTTAGTATTGAGCTCTGTGTACATTTTACTTGCAGATGTAATACATTTACTTGATTAGAGTTTTTATTTTTTTGAATACGGATTAGAGTTAGTTTAATAAATATTACAAATTTAAAATATTACAATAATTTTAAAATTGACAAGGTTTTTTCTTTATTAGTAAAATTCTCAATCATTAATAAATTGATAGTTGATTTTTAAGTCTGTGACCAGTTTTCACTTCTAAAGAACTATGTTCTTATAACCCAATGGGGTAGATCAAGTGGTAGGTGACCTCTCTTTGTAGGGAAGAATTTCGGGAGAATCTATATTTGATTCCTACAAGTAACGATTCCCTGGGCTTGGACGCAGACCGTGGACCAGAAAAACCCGATGACTTTACCAAAAAAAACAACTATGTTCTTATTTCAACTTTCCTCCCTCTCCCTCACCCCCAGCCCCAGTCTATATTATTAAATGTTCTCACATACTATCGATATTAACCAAGCACAGTTTGTACACATACATTCCCAAAAATGTATTATTTAATTTTTAGCATCAATAATTGGATTATTAAATCCAATAATTGAATGTCAAAACCCGTTGATGAAATCAATCAGTTGGCATCAAACACCACTGCTCTTTCACGTACACAACAAATTTTTCTATGTAACAATCCTACCAATGTGCCCTCACTTACCTATAAATATCATGCATATATGCCTCTTCCTCGCATCCTCACACAAATACAATACACATTTCCATAAACCAATCTCCACAATGAAGACACCCTTCTTCCTCCTTTCTCTCTTCCTCTTCTCCATCTTGCTTTTTCAAGTTATAGAAGCACAAGTGCTTGATACCCGCGGCAAGATTGTCCGAGCTGGTGTCAAGTACTATGTTGTACCTCTTCTCCAGGATCAGGGTGGTGGGCTTGACCTAGCTTCCACCGGAAGCCAGAGTTGCCCGCAAAGTGTGGTCCAAGATGATGTTTACTGGTGGGGCAATACTATACAATTCTACCCTGTTAATTCACAGAAAGGCGTGATTCGTGAGTGGACTGATCTCAACATCGAGTTTCCAGATGTATACACAGGATGCCCCGAGTCTAAGGTGTGGACGATTACTGGAGATCCCTCATCATATGACATTACTCATTACATTACAGATGGCGGCAGCAAAGGCAATCCTGGTCAACAAACTCTAAGCAACTGGTTCCAGATTGTCAAAACAGCAAATGCCTATAAGTTTATGTTTTGTCCAAGTGTGTGTAACTACTGCTCATATGTGTGCCAAGATGTTGGCATCTCGATAGAAGGAGGACAAAGGCGTTTGGTTCTCAGCAATACCCCTCTGGAAATCAACTTTAAGAAGGCTTAAAGGTTTTAATTTCCCACTTTATAGCATGCAAAGCAAATAGCAAAAAAAAAAAAAAAATTGCATATGCAGCTATAATACAATAAATGACTGCATGTACTTCCTCCTAGGGAGATTATGAAATAAATTTGAAGTACTTTAATTTCAAGTGTGCTATGCATTTTAATGCGTATGAAAAAAAAATTGCATATACTGCTATACAACATTACTGCTCTAAAACAGGTCTAGTTTAACGGAATCATGTGCTTGAACTCCTTTTACTCGATCCACAAGTTCTATGACTCAAGAAAAGCATCAAAGACTTATCTATCTTTGAGTCAAGTAGTTCAAGAATTGAACAACGTAACCATCAGTTGTATTTAGAAGGAAAACTCTACTTTGAGGTAATAAGTAGAAAAAGCTCACATAACAAGTGGGCTGACACCTGTGAAAAGCTAACAAACTTGTGATTTGCATCAAACCCTATACAATAATTGATACTTGATATATACATGATAAAAATATTTCGAATCAAATTTGATAATTGGAGCTATATTGTCAGGTAAGGCTTGATTTTGAATGTTTTGTGGTACTTAAAATTGGTGAATGATTATTATAAGAGAGTATATAACGTTTTTTTCTTTATTTATTTTTATTTTCCTTTTTAATTTCTTCGTTGTGCATTCATTTGATTTGCTTGAAGGGGCATTCTTTAACTTATATGCACACAAGGTCCAAGGGATGGGAAGGGAGGGGGGTTCCATGCTTACAATCACTTGCCTTGGAAAGCTGAGGGGTCAACCAAAAGAGAAGGGAACATAGTGTCATTTTTCAACAAAAAAAATGTTAGCCATATATGCATAGGTCATATATAGATCATAATATAAGCCAAGGTACTACTCGTGATACTCGAAAAAAAAAAAACAAAAAAAAACAGAAGTTCAATATCATGTTCTAAATCCTCAAAATGCTTCTCATGAGTCATGATACGAGCCGCATGAAGCCCCGCATTTCATTCGTAATCCTCAAATGATACTAGGAAGGTACACAGTGATCAAAAATGATTTTCAACAAGTGTCAAATAATGAAGAACCAAAGGCCTTGTGGTTAAGCGGCATGAAGTGATTCTCCCAAGTGGGAGGTCATGTGTTCAAGCGGCCTCAGTGGGACTTTGTTGGGCTTCAGTAGGTTAAGAAAAGTATATGGACAGATACTACATGTAACATGGTCAATAGTATTCAAAAAAACAAGTGTCAAATAATGAAGTATAA
>CP025656.1:4995411-5012587 GCA_003576665.1 Ipomoea trifida
TGGTTTTGGAGTATTTATCCATGCCTTTTGTTGGGTATTTACTATCATATTTTGGAGATTGATTCTTGTCTTTGGTTTCCCATTCTTGTACTCTTGGTCTATTAATTCTTGGAATTCATTAACTGGGAGGTGGTTTGTGTTCATAGATGAGATGAACACTTTGGTTGGTTGTTTTGAGATGGTGTTGGAGTATGAGTATGTGATGGTGGTTTGTTGGTATCGTTGAGATTTGTTGGATGAACTAACTATGCTACTATTGATTATATTCGGGTTCATTACCCCTGTGATTGGACTCCGGTCCCTGTGATTGGGTTGATTACCCCTGTGATTGGACTTAGGTCCCTGTGATTGGGCTTTTGCCCCTGTGATTGGGTTCATTACCCCTGTGATTGGACTTCGGTCCCTGTGATTGGACTACGGTCCCTGTGATTGGGTTTTCACCCCTGCGTACCGGTTTCCCGGATTTGACTCTTAATTTGTGATTATGAGATTTACTTGGTTTGGTGGCTGGTTTTGGGGATTTGGAGGTTTGGAGTTGGGATTCTCCTTTGGTTGGTTTGTGAGTCCTTTATGTTATTCGATTGTTACCTTGTTGTTCTTGTTGAGGTTTGGTTGGTTCTCTTGGATTGAGTACTCAGTTGGTATCTCGATTGTTGGTTCGTTCTTGTGTTATGCTTTCTTGGTTGGATATTGGCTTTGCTCGATTTGAGTCTTGGTTATTGATTCGTTCAGCTTATTGTTGTTGAGTATCGGTTTTGAACTGTTGAACAGTTTGTTGGTGTTTATATTCTATACGGGTGTGTAAACCTATTTACAAGCTTATGTATATCTATATCTCCTTGCGGGTGTGAATGGTGGTTGCTTAGCATTCTTTTGCTAATGGTTCCTTGTGTGTTTTCCAGGTATGGAGTAGTTATGCGAGAGCGCGCTAGAGCTTTTCTATATGAGGATGATAGCCTTAGTTTGTGATGTTAGACTATGATTGTTGGGCCTGTGTGCCGTTGAGACATTATGATACTCTTGTTAGTGATTCGAGTACGGTTGACTTGTGTTTGGGTTTTGGAGAATTATGACTTGAGGATTTATTATATCTTTTATATGACAGTTTAGTTTGATTCTTATGGTTAGCCTGTGCATCTAGGCTGTACTTATACCTAGATGTGGCATGACGCCCTTAGGTTTTAAATGCGCTTCCGCTTTGTTATGAATGTTGGTTGAGATTGGCAGCTGTTAAGTTAAGTTTTAGCTATCTCAGCCTGTGTGAGGTTGGGGGTGTCACACATGGTCTTGTAATCGATAAGACATCTGGTAGTGGACAGTGGCTTCAACAGCATCCTGCTCAGCATACTTAGCTCCAACAATATGGACTTGAATTTTAAACATATCTAGAAGATGCGGATCCTCTAAAGATACGTTAAAATTTGGGTAGACAGTAGCACAAACAGTGCCAGAATCAAGGGTGACCTCCATAGTGGCTATCAACGCATGTTGATATTCCAAATATCTAGAATCAAGGAGACATAGTTTGGCAACTACAAGTTGACCCTTTCTGCCATGGTAGGTTATGGCAAAACGGATTGCTCCGAAATGGATATGTGTATATCCTTCTCTCTTCCATATGGCTGGGAATTCATTAGGGATTTCAAGGGTAATGAACTGTTCCTGGTGAGTAGAATAAATGGGACATCTGCTCATGGCTGAGGCTGAGATGTATTCCTTGGGAACTAAAGACCTTTTCTGGTATATGGCTTTAAGAGATTTGACCAGAAGATTGGATTGGTTTCTTTTGTTGAAAGCGGTGTAAGGATTTAAAAGGGGCAGATGGGTTTCTTCTATTTTTTTGGTCCTCTTTAAGATAATTTATCTCATAGAGATAATCCATCTTAGAAGAGAGGGATTTTTTGAAATGAGGATTTTCTAATGAAAAGGAAGAACGGCTAGGTACAATAGAGGTAGATGTAGAAGCTGAGGATGAAGACATATTTGAGAAATAGGAAGGTTTTGAATAAAGAGATATGGCTGGCTCTGATACCAAATCGGGGTCAAGTGGAGAATTAGACTCAAGGTAAGGTGAGAGAAACTAAAATCCTACCAACCAAACAAGATATATGAACGGAGAAGATTTGTCATTCATTGCCTTGTAGTGGGAGTCTTTTGATCTCCTTGAGAGTTATGTATATTAGTATGTTGTAGTTTTGACGTTTTGGTTTTAATAAAACGGAGAGGAAGTTCCCCGAGTGTCGTGTTCTCAAGGATGGCGAATTGGAACCGAATCAAGCGTGCGACTTTTATGATGTTAAGAGACAAGAGTTACAAGATTCACTCAAAGCAAAAGGAATCATGGTGAAGAGGTTTGACAAAAGTAAAACAAAAGTAATCAATTAAAGAAAGAAAGAAGATGGATGTCCTATCTAGGTGTCATATTTGATACTACTATAGGGTGTTCTAGAAAATGCAACTAGGTTTCTATCAAGGGAGCCCACGGCACCATCACCAATTGGCGTCACACTTTGGACTCCCGGCTCCTCAGTCGGATGGGACATTTTAACAAACACTTGATCTACCATTTCTCCAGGGCCTCGTCATCCCGGACAAAGGTTGGGGATGTGGTCGATTAGGACTCGTATAGGCCAGATATCTCGCAACCTATACTTCCCTTAACTTTACTGCCTATCCTTGTTGTAAATAGAAGTAAATCAAGATAAACATCAACCACACAAGATATATGAACGGAGAAGATTTGTCATTCATTGCCTTGTAGTGGGAGTCTTTTGATCTCATTGAGAGTTATGTATATTAGTGATGTTGTAGTTTTGACGTTTTGGTTTTAATAAAATTGAGAGGAAGTTCCCCGAGTGTCGTGTTCTCAAGGATGACGAATTGGAACCGAATCAAGCGTGTGACTTTTATGATGTTAAGAGACAAGAGTTACAAGATTCACTCAAAGCAAAAGGAATCATGGTGAAGAGGTTTGACAAAAGTAAAACAAAAGTAATCAATTAAAGAAAGAAAGAAGATGGATGTCCTATCTAGGTGTCATATTTGATACTACTATAGGGTGTTCTAGGCAATGCAACTAGGTTTCTATCAAGGGAGCCCACGACACCATCACCGATTGGTGTCACACTTCGGACTCCCGGCTCCTCGGTCGGATGAGACATTTTAACAAACACTTGATCTACCATTTCTCCCGGGCCTCGTCATCCCGAACAAAGGTTGGGGATGTGGTCGATTAGGATTCGTATAGGCCAGATATCTCGCAACCTATACTTCCCCTAACTTTACTGCCTATCCTTGTTGTAAATAGAAGCAAATCAATATAAACATCAACCACACAAGATATATGAACAGAGAAGATTTGTCATTCATTGCCTTGTAGTGGGAGTCTTTTGATCTCCTTTTGAGTTATGTATATTAGTGATGTTGTTGTTTTGACGTTTTGGTTTAGGTGTGGATAGTGATAAGACGAAGAAGACGTTCCCCGAGTGTCGTGTTCTCAAGGATGACAAATTGGAACCGAATCAAGCGTGTGACATTTATGATGTTAAGAGACAAGAGTTACAAGATTCACTCAAAGCAAAAGAAATCACGGTGAAGATGTTTGACAAAAGTAAAACAAAAGTAATCAATTAAAGGAAGAAAGGAGATGGATGTCCTATCTAGGTGTCATTTTTTATACTACTATAGGGTGTTCTAGACAATGCAACTAGGTTTATATCATGGGAGCCCACGGCACCATCACCGATTGGCGTCACACTTCGGACTCCCAGCTTCTCAGTCGGATGGGGCATTTTAACAAACACTTGATCTACCATTTCTCCCGGGCCTCGTCATCCCGGACAAAGGTTGGGATGTGGTCGATTAGGACTCGTATAGGCCCGATATCTCGCAACCTATACTTCCCTTAACTTTACTACCTATCCTTGTCGTAAATAGAAGCAAATCAAGATAAACATCAACCACACAAGATATATGAACGGAGAAGATTTGTGATTCATTGCCTTGTAGTGGGAGTCTTTTGATCTCCTTGAGAGTTATGTATATTAGTGATGTTGTTGTTTTTACGTTTTGGTTTAGGTGTGGATAGTGATAAGACGGAGAAGACGTTCCCCGAGTGTCGTGTTCTCAAGGATGACAAATTGGAACCGAATCAAGCGTGTGACATTTTTGATGTTAAGAGACAAGAGTTACAAGATTTACTCAAAGCAAAAGAAATCATGGTAAAGATGTTTGACAAAAGTAATCAATTAAAGGAAGAAAGGAGATAGATGTCCTATCTTGGTGTCATTTTTGATAGTACTATAGGGTGTTCTAGGCAATGCAACTAGGTTTCTATTAAGGGAGCCCACGGCACCATCACCGATTGGCATCACACTTTGGACTCCCAGCTTCTCAGTTAGATGGGGCATTTTAACAAACACTTGATCTACCATTTCTCCCGGGCCTCGTCATCCCAGACAAAGGTTGGGATGTGGTCAATTTGGACTCATATAGGCCCGATATCTCGCAACCTATACTTCCCCTAACTTTACTACCTATCCTTGTCATAATTAGAAGCAAATCAAGATCAACATCAACCAAACAAGATATATGAACGGAGAAGATTTGTCATTCATTGCCTTGTAGTGGGAGTCTTTTGATCTCCTTGAGAGTTATGTATATTAGTGATGTTGTAGTTTTGACGTTTTGGTTTTAATAAAACGGCGAAGAGGTTCCCCGAGTGTCGTGTTCTCAAGGATGGCGAATTGGAACCGAATCAAGCGTGTGACTTTTATGATGTTAAGAGACAAGAGTTACAAGATTTACTCAAAGCAAAAGGAATCATGGTGAAGAGGTTTGACAAAAGTAAAACAAAAGTAATCAATTAAAGGAAGAAAGGCGATGGATATCCTATCTAGGTGTCATTTTTAATACTACTATAGGGTGTTCTAGGCAATGCAACTAGGTTTATATCAAGGGAGCCCACGGCACCATCACTGATTGGCGTCACACTTCGGACTCCCGGCTTCTCAGTCGGATGGGGCATTTTAATAACACTTGATCTACCATTTCTCCCGGGCCTCGTCATCCCGGACAAAGGCTGGGGATGTGGCCGATAGATATTAGATGGCTAGTGGGATCTAGTTTAGCTTACGTTAACCCTGTTAAAACTTATGTAAATATTAATGGTTGATCGATATATATATAAATATATATATCTTTTGATGTTTATATATATTAGGAAGTGTATGTTATGGTAAGATTTAGTTGTGTGAACCAAATTCTTCTTTTAGCCTGTGCATTTAGAACGAATTCTATTAGGAATTGTTAGAATTCATTCTAAGTGTGGCGGTAATTACTCCGGATGTACGGTATAGTCGAGCCGGGGTGTTACAAGTTGGTATCAGAGCCCTAGATTAGAGCCAACGTCGGGTCAGCTTAGGTTCGTTAAGATTAACCTAACCTCGTTGTTGTGGAGCATAACTTTGGAGCAGGACTGGAACGGAAGCCAGGCGGCATAAAAAGGCGGTATTTCACCTCCACTTTACAGAATCTTATGATTATTGTATAAGTATGAACAATACCTGTGATTTTCTGCATGTGTTATTCTTGCTTAGGATTATTATAAGTTGTTAGCATAATGCGTTAATTATCATTATGCTGTGATTGAAGCCCTTGCTTAATGGGTAAGTTTAAGTAAATGTTAGGAAGTACGGTATAGAACTTGAGTAATATCTAAGTTGCTATACTAATTGTTTAACTAGTTAACTTTTAGAGAATCCTATGTGAGGACGCTAACTTGAAATTGTCATTCAGTAAGAATGCCACCGCGACGTAATGTACCTGTTGGTAACGACGATAATATTTCGGCGATGGACCGCATGGCCCAAGCAATGGAGCGAATGGCTGAGTTCATGATGGCTCAGCAAGTCCAGAACCAGAACCAGGGACAGCCACGGGTCGATATCGCTAAGTCTATAGCAAACCGACAACCGCCATACTACGCCGGGGAAAAAGACCCAGTGATCTTAGAAGAGTGGATTCGGACGTTTGACAAGTTACTTAACGCAGTGAATTGTCCTGCGAATCAGCGAGTGCCTTCTGCAGTGTACTACTTGACGAAAGTTGCCGACAACTGGTGGTCAACAGTTGGACCTGATCTACTACAAGACCCAGAGTTTGGCTGGGAAGAGTTCAAAGTGGAATTGAGGGGGCAATTTTATACCGAGCACATAAAAGGGATTAAATGCGAGGAGTTTCTTCGACTGAAACAGAAGGGAGCAACAATTCAATAGTACCATGATCAATATGTGGAACTAATGCGTTTTGCTCAGGAAATTGTACCTGACGAGGCAAGCAAGGCAAGAAGGTTTGTTCGGGGATTGGACTGGAGCATAAGAGGAATGATCGCGCCGTTCATGTGCTCTACTTTGAAAGAAGCATATGATAGAGCCTCGGATCATTATCAGGTGTATCTGGATCAGCAGGAGGTTTACGGCCGAAGCAAAAGAAAGGCTGATAATAAACCACAGAGGTTCTCGGCAGTAAACAAGAAGGTGAACCTAGGAAGTTTTACTCCAACAACCGGCAGGGGAAGGGAAGGAATCAATTGGGGAAATCGTTTTACTTGTCGATGGTGCGGAAGAATTCATCCCGGGGAAAATTGTCAAGGGATGAAAGTTAAATGTTACACGTGTGGTCTTTTTGGACACAAGTCTTTTGAATGCCAAAGACAAATAGACAGCCCACAGAAAGCTCTGCAAAATGTGAACCAAGGGAGAAGATTTAACGGGAACAATGGTCAGAAGCCTGCTGGGGCAGAAATGAGACGAACTAACTTCCAACCAGCAAATCTGGGAAGACCCGTGAACACCACACCGAGCTCCAATCATAAAGGAAAACAAGTGATGGGAGAGAGCAGTACAGGGAACCAAGGTAGAATCTACGTCGTCAACAACACTCAGGCTCAAGCTGGCGACGCCGTAACTGGTACATGTTTCATAAACTCAGTACCTAGATTAGTGTTATTTGACACAGGAGCTACCAACTCGTTTATATCATCTACATTTGCTGATAGATTGAATTTAAAGCCTACTATTGAGTTAGATCTAAATGTCAAAACTGCCTCAGGAATAGTAGTAGCCTGTAGATATGGTTACGAGAACATTATAATAGAAATAGCCGGATTTAATTGTCCCGGAAACCTCGTTCGTTTTGAACTTGAGGGCATTGATGTAGTGCTCGGGATGGATTGGTTGAATAAGTACAAAGCACAGATCTTGTGCAACGAACGAAAAGTCGTCCTACAAGGACCGAAAGGAAGGAGAATAACATATCGGGGAATTGACAAGCAACCTAAGTCAAGCTTGTTGACGACACAGAAATTGAAGAAGTACGCACACCAGGGATGTGAAGTATATCTTTGTTTAGTGCAAGGTGTCGAAGGAGAAGAACTAGAGATCGATCGAATTCCGATCGTATGCGAAATTCCTGACGTATTCCCTGACGATCTTACAAAAATGCCGCCAGAGAGAGAAGTGGAATTCACCATCGATTTGGTACCAGGAACCTCACCTATCTCGAAAGCGCCTTATCGAATGGCACCTAAAGAGATGGAGGAATTGAAGGCACAATTGGCGGAATTACTAGAGAAGGGATTTATTAGGCCGAGTGTATCGCCTTGGGGTGCACCGGTGTTATTCGTTAAGAAGAAGGATGGGAGTCTTAGACTGTGTATCGATTATAGAAAACTTAATCGAGTCACAGTAAAGAACAAGTACCCGTTGCCGAGGATCGATGATTTGTTTGATCAGTTGAAAGGAGCGGGCGTATTTTCAAAGATTGACTTACGATCAGGATATCACCAAGTGCGAGTCGCAGAGGGGGATGCGCCTAAGACGTCATTTCGAACAAGATACGGACACTATGAATTTACGGTCATGCCATTTGGAGTGACTAACGCCCCAGGAACCTTTATGGACATGATGAATCGAATTTTCCTTCCATATTTGGATAAGTTCGTTGTGGCATTTATAGATGATATCTTGGTCTATTCAAAGACACCGGAGGACCATGAGGAACATCTCCGAGTAGTATTGCAGACGTTAAGGGAAAGGAAACTCTTTGCAAAATTGTCAAAGTGCGAATTTTGGAAGAAAGAAGTCGCTTTTCTTGGACACATAATCACAGAAGAAGGGATAGCGGTAGATCCAGCCAAGATACGAGCGGTGATTGAATGGGAGGCGCCCAAATCAATTACAGAAATCCGCAGTTTCTTAGGTTTAGCGGGTTATTATCGAAGATTTGTTCAAGATTTTTCCAAGATAGCTAGACCGCTAACAAACCTACTCAAAAAGACGACCAAGTATAATTGGAGCGAAGAATGTGAACAGGCATTCCAAGAACTTAAGAAAAGATTAACAATTGCTCCAGTGTTGACCTTACCTGTTGGAACAGAAGGTTATGAGTTGTACACTGATGCATCTCATAAAGGACTTGGATGCGTCTTAATGCAAAATGGAAGGGTAATAGCTTATGCTTCTCGTCAATTAAAATCCCATGAAACCAACTACCCGACACATGATTTAGAACTAGCAGCTGTGGTGTTTGCTCTCAAAATTTGGCGACACTATCTCTATGGGGTCTCATGCAAAATTTTCACGGACCACAAGAGTTTGAAGTATATCTTCACCCAGAGAGACCTTAATCTAAGACAAAGAAGGTGGTTGGAGTTGATTAAAGATTATGACTTGGAAATTCAATACCAAGAGGGTAAAGCAAACAAGGTGGCTGATGCTTTGAGTCGAAAATCAAACCACGCTCTTTGGATAATACCCGAACAACTATGTAAGGATTTTCAAAGACTCAATCTGGAGGTAAAAATGAGTGGACAGGTGGAAGAAGAAATGAAATTATATTATATGTCTGCTACTCTAACTTTATTTGAAGAAATTAAGCAAGCACAAGTAGAGGATGATTGGATAAAGAACATCAAGGAAAGGATGGTAAACGGAAAACATGGTCCATTTGAATTACACCCAGATGGGAGTGTCAGATTCCAAGGTAGGTGGATAATACCAAAAGGGTGTAAGAAGATAATGGAACAATTAATGAAGGAAGACCATTATACACCCTATTCAGTTCATCCTGGTGGGGATAAACTGTACAAGGACTTGAAACAAAACTTCTAGTGGTCAGGCATGAAGAAGGATGTAGCTGAATTTGTGGCTAGATGTTTGAATTGTCATAAGGTCAAGGCGGAAAGAAGTAAACCAAGGGGATTAATGCAGCCATTGGAAATTCCGCAATGGAAATGGGATTCAATCTCGATGGATTTCGTAGGAGGATTGCCTAGAACCAAGTTTGGAAATGATCAAGTGTGGGTTATTGTCGATCGACTGACCAAAACAGCAAGGTTCATCGCAATGAACAAGACATGGTCAATGGAAAAGTTAGCAAGAGCTTATATTAAACACGTGGTTAAATATCACGGAGTAGCGCAAGATATCGTTTCAGACCGAGACTCACGATTTCTATCACGTTTTTGGCAAGCGTTGCAAATGGCAATGGGAACGCAACTCAGGTTAAGTACAGCTTTTCACCCTGCCACCGGTGGCCAAACGGAACGAACGATACAGACATTGGAAGATATGCTCAGAGGTTGTGTACTTGACTTCCAAGGTGCATGGGACGAGCAGTTGGATTTAGTAGAATATTCCTATAACAATAGCTATCATACAAGTATAGGAATGGCTCCTTATGAAGCGCTGTATGGGCGAAAATGTCGAAGTCCTCTGTGTTGGAGTGACAAAAGCGATGTAGTTATACTTGGACCTCAATACCTACAAGAGACTACTGAGGCAATCAAAATGATTCGAGGAAGGATGAAAATCGCACAGGATCGTCAAAAGTCCTATGCCGATTTGAAACGACAATTCACCGAACATCAAGTTGGAAAAAAGGTGCTATTAAAAATCTCACCAACTAAAGGAGTCAAAAGATTTGGAAAGAAAGGGAAGTTGAGTCCTCGTTATATAGGACCATACGAAATCTTAGAAAGGATAAGAAATTTAGCCTATCGACTGTCCCTATCGATTGAGCTTGACCGGGTGCATGATGTATTTCATGTTTCTCAACTCAAGCAGTATGTGCCTGATACATCCCATGTACTGGAACCTGAGGAGTTGGATATAGATGATTCGTTAGTATACGAAGAAAGACCAATTCAGATCTTGGATTTTAAAACCCGAGATACGAGGAGAAAATTAGTCAAAATGATCAAAGTTTGTGACACCCCAACCTCACACGAGCTGAGATAGCTAAAAACTCAACAAAACAGCTGTCTATCTCAACTAACAACATAACATAGCGGAAGCGAATTTAAAACCTAAAGGCGTCATGCCACATCTAGGTAAGGTAACGCAACCTAGATGCACAGGCTAACCATAATAACAGAACTGCATAGATAAGAATTCTCAAAGGTATCTCAGAACATCCCACAACTAAACCAAAGTATATAGAATTCTCAAAACGGCACACAGGCCAAAGCATAAGTCTAAAGCATAACCACTATCTAAGCCTCCTCGTACGGGTGTATCTCTATCGCGCTCACGCATAGGCTTTAAGGCAAACCTGGAAAACACACAAAGAACCATTAGCAAAAGACTGATAAGTAACCACCATTCACACCCGCAAGGAAGTATAGATATATATAAGCTTGTAAATAGGTTTACACACCCATATAGAATATAAACACCAACAAACTGTTCAATAGTTCAAATCGGGTACTCAACAACAATAAGCTGAACGAATCAATAACCAAGACTCAGTCAAACAAAGCCAATATCCAATAACGAGAGTACAATACGACGGATCCATAACAAGATACCAACTGAACAATAATCATAAGGAATCCAACCAATCATAACCAAGAATAACAAGGTATCAACCGAATAAGCAAAGAAACCCACGAATATACCAATCAAGAAAGAACCCCAACTCCAACCTCCGAACCCTCATACCAACCATCATACCAAGTCAAACCCATAGTCAGAAGTCAGAAGTCAATAGTCACGAGTCAAACAGGGGTGATGAGCCCAATCACAGGGACCGAAGTCCAAAGTCAGAAGTCAATAGTAGCACAGTCAATAGTAACACAATAGTCCACAGTCAATAGTAACCAATAGTCCACAGTCAATAGTAACACAATAGTAGCACAGTCAAGTCCAACCAACATCCTCCAACAATACCAACAGAACCACCATCACAACCTCATACTCAACTCAACCCAAGAACAATCACTCAGAGTGCTCATCTCAGATATGAACACCAACCAACTCCCAAATAATAGACTCATACAAAGGACCAAGGGGTACGAATAAATACTCAGAATCAAGATACAAATATCCAATAGAATACTCCAACAACTTCAAACAAAGAAGGAAACAAACAACGGATCACTCACTTCTACCAAACACTACCCTTACTCTCACAGAATACCCCAACGGTTACATTATCCGCCAGAGCACCCCGCAAGAGCAATTCTCACACACCAAATCAGACTCAGCTCAGAATACAAAGAAAGGTTCCAGAATACAAGGATCAGATCACAATACACCAACATTCCATCCAACAGAGGCCAAATAATATGGAAATCCAAACCAACAAGTAATCATAACAACACTAGGCAAGGAATCAAGACACAAGTCCAAGAATCCAATAGACACAATCAACAATAGGCTAATAATCAAGGAATCTCAGGATTTCCAAATCTCCAATTAATATCATATAGAGTGAGTGTAAAATAGATTTGATGGACATGGATGGTTACCTTTGATGCGTAATTAACCCAAAGCATTTTAATCCAAGGCAACGTCAAACTCAAGGCTTGGTTCATAGTCACGAACCTGAAGAATTAATATAATCTAATACCATTACTGTCTATTAATAACGATACTAATATTCCTAATCGGGCCGTTATAACCTATAATCCTATAATCCATGCTCAAGGCTAATGTAACATGACCAATATTAATCTAAACTCAAACCATGGTATTATAACAAATCCTAAAATTATAAGCTTAATAATAAGGTCATAATATAGTAGGAACCTAATGATCTAATTACTAACAGTAATACAAAAATACCATGCGCAACCTAGTTATTAGCCATATACACCATTCTACTAAAATTCAAGCTTAATGAAGGATTTACCTTAAAACAAATGGGCTGCTTTTATGCACTTAGCCAGGTTCGAACCCGCGCTTTCTAACTCAACATAAGAAGCCCTTCCACCACACCACACCAGCTATCGTTATACTGCTTTGCTCACAATTGTACAAATTGCTCAGCACCGAACTGCACCGGAGCTGCTACACTTCGTCATGGCTGCTCACGTTACGCTGCCGGGGAGACACCGACGCCATTCTACCCAAGCTGCCATTCCTTGCTGAACGCCGACGAGAGAGAGGGAACCCACCGCCGCTACTCTCCAAGATCACCGCTACACTCCGTTAGCCGAAGAAGAATAGGGAAGGAAGGCGTCGTCACCTCTGCTGGCCGAACGGAGAGGGGTTTTTCCGCCAGGCTCCTCGCTGCTTTGCACCGTCGGAAGGAGGAACAGGGCGCCCGAATACCGTTTTGTCACCACCACTGTTGCTGGAGGAGAAGAAACCGTCGTCGAGGAGTGGAAGAAGACGCCACCCATGAGGCCATCGAGGATGAAGACCGCCGCTGCTGGTACCGCCCGCCCTCTGTCGTCGACGAAAGAGGAGAAGAGGTCGAAACAGAAGTCCAAAGTTGTGGTGTTGCCCTGTTGGTGCTGAACGGAGAAGAGAAGCGGGGAGGGGCATTCCGTCGACATGCTCCGCTAGCCTCAACGCCGCTCGCTGGACTGCTCCCTTTCGCCGATCGTACTGTCGCAGCGGCTTCGTTGCGTAAGGAGGAGAGTAATGCCGGAGTTCCATTGCCGCCGGTTGCTTTCGTCGGTGTTGGTTGCCAACGTGACGATGGCGCAGAGAGGACGACCGGAGTTGCTCCCGTTGTCGTCGAACATTCGCCGCCCCCCGTCGCCGTGGAGCTAAGTTGCGGGAGAGAAAAAGAAAGTGACAGAGACGATTGAGGCGAATGTGTATGACATTTCCCAAAATGGAAACTCCTAATTCCATCACACACACTAGGTTATCTATTTGGTTTGGGCTACTAATATTGAAGGGCTTATTCAATTTGGAATTTAGGCTAGATCAAAATGGCAATCATATAATTTAGACTAGGCTAGTTGGATTGCTCAATCAACTTCTAAACTCACGAACTTACTAATATGCAACTAAACTCAAGAACATACGAGACTCAAACTTACCCAACCCAACTAACATGTAAAATACGAACTAAACTACTTACCTAAAGCAAACAAAGTTGGGTAGCGTTGCCTCATGACATCCTCCATCTCCCAAGTGGCCTCCTCGACTCCATGGTTGGACCAAAGCACCTTCACCAGCTTGATCGCCTTGCGCCGGGTCTCACGCGTCTTGGAGTCCAAGATCTTCACTGGTTTCTCTTCATAATATAGCGCCTCATCCAACTCTAACGTCTCAGGAGCTAACACATGTGAGGCGTCGTGCACGTACTTCTTCAGCTGGGAGACATGAAACACATTGTGCACTCGATCTAACTCCGCCGGTAGGGCTAAACGATAGGCCACTTGCCCAATCCTCTCTAGGATCTCATATGGTCCGATGAAGCGGGGGCTCAGCTTCCCCTTCTTTCCGAATCTCATCACTCCACGAGTTGGGGAGATCTTCAGCCATACCTTCTCGCCTGCTTGGAATTCCACTGATTTCCTTCCCAAGTCGGCGTAGGACTTCTGGCGATCTTGAGCAGCTTTCATTCTACTTTGAATCATCTTGACTTTTTCGGTGGCTTCTTGCAGATATTGGGGTCCTAAAGTCACTGGATCCACCAAATCCTCCCAACATAATGGGCTTCTGCACTTTTGACCGTAGAGTGCCTCATATGGAGCCATCTGTATGCTGGAGTGATAACTGTTGTTGTAGGAGAACTCAATCAAATCGAGATGCTCTTCCCACGACCCTTGCAAGTCTAGCATGCAAGCCCTCAGCATGTCCTCCAAAGTCTGAATGGTGCGCTCCGTCTGGCCATCGGTGGCAGGATGAAAAGCTGTACTCATCTTTAACCTCGTGCCCAAAGCTGCTTGTAGCGACTTCCAAAACTGTGATAGGAATCTCGAGTCGCGGTCGGACACGATGTCGCGAGGCACACCGTGGTATTTCACCACCCGCTGTATATAAGCTCTCGCCAACTGATCCATGGTCCAAGTTTCTTTCATAGCGATGAAGCGAGCTGTCTTGGTGAGGCGATCCACTATCACCCAGATTTTGTCTTTCCCGGATTTGGTCAGAGGCAAACCTCCCACGAAGTCCATAGATATAGATTCCCACTTTCCTTCGGGCACTTCCAAGGGTAGTAGCATTCCTTTAGTCTTGCATCTTTCAGCCTTGACTTTCTGACAATTCATACAGCGGCTCACAAAGTCAGCTATCTCCCTTTTCATGTTTGGCCACCAGAACAATTTCTTCATATCTTTGTACAATTTGTCGCCACCAGGGTGTACTGAATATGGAGTGTAGTGGCTTTCTTCTAATATCTGCCGCTTCAAGTCTTTGCACGAAAGTGGCACGCACCACCTCCCTAGATATCGAATACTGCCGTCGGGGTAGAGCTCGAAAGGTCCCTTCTTGCCATTAACCATCTTGGCCCGTACTCTGTTCAACCGGGCATCGCCCGCCTGTCCCCTACGGATCTCGTCGAGCCAAGCTGGTAAGATCTGCATGCTAAAGAGTCGAACCTCTTCCTCTACTTGCCCCTCCTCCACCACAGCAATGTTCAACTTTTGGAATTCCTTACACAGGTCGTCTGCTAGTACCCACGTGGCATTGAGTGAATGGCTCGTCTTTCTGCTCAGCGCGTCTGCCACTACATTTGCTTTCCCCTCGTGGTACTGAATGACCAAGTCGTAGTCTTTAATGAGCTCTAGCCAAAGTCTTTGTCTCATGTTCAACTCTTTTTGTGTGAAGACATACTTTAAACTCTTGTGATCGGTGTAAATCTTACATTGCACTCCATACAAGTAATGCCACCAAATCTTGAGTGCGAAAACCACGGCAGCCAGCTCCAAATCATGCGTGGGGTAGTTCTCCTCGTGACCCTTAAGCTGTCGGGACGCATACGCCACCACTCGGCCCTGCTGCATCAGCACGCACCCCAAACCCTTCTTTGATGCGTCACTGTATACCTCAAACCCCTCAGTCCCGGATGGTAGGGTCAGAACAGGAGCTGATGTCAATCTTTCCTTCAACTCTTGAAACGCTGCTGTACACTCACTGTTCCATCTGAAAGGTGTAGTTTTCTTCATAAGCTGCGTGATCGGTCGGGCTATCGTAGAGAAATCCGGAACGAACCTCCTGTAGTAGCCTGCCAAACCCAGAAAGCTTCGGACCTCAGACGGTGTCGTGGGTGTAGGCCACTCTATCACTGCTCGGATCTTAGCGGGATCCACCGAAACTCCATCTTTAGCTATCACATGGCCCAAGAACGCCACACTAGGTTTCCAAAACTCACACTTGGACAACTTGGCATACAACTGCTTTTCCCTCAAAACGTGTAGTACAATTCGGAGATGTTCCTCATGTTCGGCCGGACCAGGAGAGTAAACTAAGATGTCGTCGATGAACACCACCACGAACTCATCTAGATACGGCTGAAATACCCTGTTCATCAAATCCATAAAAGCAGCTGGAGCATTTGTTAACCCAAACGGCATAACCGTGAACTCATAGTGGCCATAGCGGGTCCGGAACGCCGTCTTCGGAATGTCCGCCTCCGCCACTCTAAGCTGATGGTACCCGGATCGTAGATCAATCTTCGAGAAGATGCCGGCTCCCTTCAACTGATCAAACAAGTCATCGATTCTCGGCAAGGGGTACTTGTTCTTGACGGTTACCCGGTTCAGCTCTCGGTAGTCGATGCAAAGGCGCATGCTACCATCTTTCTTCCTCACAAACAGTACCGGAGCTCCCCACGGCGAAACACTCGGTCGGATATACCCTTTGTTCAACAGATCTTGTAGCTGCTCTTTCAGCTCTTGCATTTCCTTCGGGGCCATACGGTAAGGGGCTTTCGATATCGGGGCTGTCCCTGGCATCAAATCAATGGTGAACTCTACCTCTCGGGGAGGCGGTAATCCCGGGATTTCATCTGGGAAGACGTCGGGAAACTCGCGTACCACGGTTATCTGCTGCACTTCATCTTTCGGAGCACTGAGATCCTCAACTGCACATAAGAAAGCTTCGTGACCCTTGGCAACATATTTCTTGATCTTGATCATCGAGACCAGCTTGACCTCGGGCTCCTTAGTTACCCCTCTATACGAAACCCGCTTGCCCCCAGGGCCCTTCAACACCACCTTCTGCTCGCTGCACAGAATCAGAGCCTTGTACTGTCCCAGCCAGTCCATGCCCAGCACCACTCCGAAGTCATCCAAGTCAAACTGAATGAGATTACTGGGGAAGGTCACTTCCTTAATCTTGACGGGCACGCCCTCGAAGATGTGCTCACACGCTTTAACCTCGCCCGATGCCACCTTGACTGCAATCCTCGTCGCTGCGCTAGGCACTATGCCCAGCTCACGGACCAACTTCGAGGATATGAAAGAATTAGAGGCTCCAGAGTCGAACAACACCAAGGTGGGAACGGAGAGCAATGGGAAGGTGCCGGTGACCACGTCGCAGCTCTCGGCCTGGGACTTGTTCATAATGAGAAGCTCCCCTGCCGCAGATGGGACTCCTTCCTCCCCACTCGCCCTCCCGAAGTCGGGGAGGGACACTCCTTTGCTACACGAGCTGTTGCCTCCTGAGGTCCTTGCCGTTCCAGCGCCGGCTGCCTTCAGCTTCTTGAGGCGATCCAGCATTCCTCCTCCCGCGCCTGGGGCTTCCTCCCGCTTCTTTGACGGTAGCATGATGTAGAAAAGGGAGAAGACTAACAGAAGGCAAGAGAACACTGCGGTCGGTCTAAACCAAACACGCAAGGAGACAAGTGAGAACGAGCTCACAACAACAAACAACAAACAACAAACAACCTGCAAAGCATAAACGAAAGCAAGTAAACGAGTCCTCACCACGCG
>CP025656.1:5072790-5092094 GCA_003576665.1 Ipomoea trifida
GAAGAAGAAATGAAGAAAATGAAATGGGAATAAGAATGAAAGAAATGGGATTCATTCTTATCACATACATATATATACGTGACTTATATATATATATATATATATATATATATATATATATATATAATAATAATAATAATAATAATAATAATAAAATATGTGGATGATTATCCATTCATATAAATAATAATATTAATAATAATAATAATAAAATATGTAATGTTTATCCATATATATATTAATATAATAATGGTGAAGCTTATCCCATAAGCTTTGATCTTATAGAATATAGATAAAGAAATGTGGTAGAGAAAGTGACACTTGTCCAAATCTTGTGGTTCCAAAAATAATAATCTTCCAACTTATCAGTTGGGGTCCAAACAGATAAAGTTTCGGTGGAAAATAATTTAAATAGGATAATTTTCAAAACCAAAAATTTATCTCAGACTGAAACTCAAAATTGGGCCAGGTTCGGTACACCGCGAAATTTAGCAATGCTACGATCAAAATAAATTTTAGCTGCTATGGACCAACTTAATTAAATAGGAAATTCAAGAATAATAATATAATGCCTAATAATCCATTTCCTAGGACAACGGGTCCGAACACAAGTTCCTAAAAATTTTACGGTTCATGACCGGTACGTACGATCGCAGCTTAATAACAACTATACTCCTTTATAAAAATTACTTTGAAGCATCGGGAGATCATCTTATGAATTTCATAGCCTAAAGACATATTTTTCGAACCTTAGTCTTATAGGAATAGGCGAGGGGTTACATCTCAAGGCAATCGGACTTAATTTAGCAATCAACTTGTCGGGAAGGAAAACAAATTTGAACAAGGCCTACCAGAAATATTTGTTTTACATGTGGAGTACGGAGAAGGAAGCGGATGTCAACATGGGAGTCCAAGCGATGAAGTTGCTTGCCTCTCAAAATAAGCCCAATGTTCAATCCGTTTTTATAGGACCGTTGGTAATGGAGTTATGCCTAGGATTAGGGATTGATGCGGATCTTACGGGTGAGAAAGTTGAAGCCGAGATGAAAGCATTTACCGTCCAAGACTTCTTTGCTATGAACCTTAGGTTGGGAGGTGATGATGCCCCGCTAATTGGTGATAACGAAGAGGATAAAGGAAATGAAGAACA
This sequence comes from Ipomoea trifida, assembly GCA_003576665.1. NCBI lineage: Eukaryota > Viridiplantae > Streptophyta > Magnoliopsida > Solanales > Convolvulaceae > Ipomoea > Ipomoea trifida. The sequence continues at coordinate 5,073,941 of CP025656.1, forward strand.
ACAACAACAAGGTGGAGAAGGCATTCCACATGGTGGACCCGTGATGATGGATTGGGAATCTACAAGTTCGTTTCATATGCAATTGCACCAAGAACAAATGGCGTTTCTACAAGCCCATATCAAAAGGCAAAATATGGAATTGCACGGATAACTGAAGCGGTGGAGCACAACACGAGAATTATTGAGGCGCTCCAAGCACAATTCGCTAACCAATTCCATCCACCATCATATAGTGGCCAATGAAGGAATCCGCCACTCGAAGACCAAAGGAAGGAATAGATTTGAAGAAAGAAAAAACAATGATTGAAAGATGTTTGATTGAGATGTGTCCCACCAAAACATTAGGTTCCTTATGCGTGGGGTTCCGACTACCATTCCTTTATTTTTTAATGCAACTTACCGCTTTTTGTAGGAAATGGGAAGAATCGATAAGCAAGCCAAGAAAAGGAATTATGAGGATGCAAGCACTAGCCGAACAAGGGCTAAAGCACAACCACCACCTCCACATCCACAAGTTGATCCTAATGCAAGAGGAAGAAGGGTCCTCCGAGGCTTAACTCATGAACCACTAGCGCCTGTGGATGTGTATAAGTCAAAGAATTTAATTGGATGAAAATACTTTGATCCTAGTGTGTTAAGAGAATTCGGTTGCAAAGACATGGTAAATTGGTTGCTAAGACACCCGCAATGGAGCAAACTATTCGAATGGAGAGGGTCGACATGTACCCCAGTTACCTATGAGTTTCTTGCTTCCTTGAACATAAAGAAAGAGCCTAACATTGCCAAGAAATCCGTTTCTTATGTGCTTTACGGGAAGAGATATAATCACTCCGTTGATGAGCAAGCTTTGATACTTGGGTTACATACCCGTGATGAGATGAGCATGCCTTACTTCCGGACGTACAATGTGGAATTTAGCAATCAACTTGTCGGGAAGGAAAACAAATTTGAACAAGGCGTACCAGCAATCTTTGTTTTACATGTGGAGTACGGAGAAGGAAGCGGATGTCAACATGGGAATCCAAGTGATGAAGTGGCTTGCCTCTCAAAATAAGCCCAATGTTCAATCCGTTTTTATAGGACCGTTGGTAATGGAGTTATGCCTAGGATTAGGGATTGATGCGGATCTTACGGGTGAGAAAGTTGAAGCCGAGATGAAAGCATTTACCGTCCAAGACTTCTTTGCTGTGAACCTTAGGTTGGGAGGTGATGATGCCCCGCTAATTGGTGATAAGGAAGAGGATGAAGGAAATGAAGAGCAACAACAACAAGGTGGAGAGGGCATTCCACATGGTGGACCCGTGATGATGGATTGGGAATCTACAAGTTCGTTTCATATGCAATTGCACCAAGAACAAATGGCGTTTCTACAAGCCCATAGCAAAAGGCAAAATGAGGAATTGCAAGGATAAGAGAAGCGGTGGAGCACAACACCATAATTATTGAGGAGCTCCAAGCACAATTGGCTAACCTATTCCATCCACCATCATATAGAGGCCAATGAAGGAATCCGCCACTCCAAGACCAAAGGAAGGAAGAGATTTGAAGAAAGAAAAAACAACGATTGAATGATGTTTGTTTGAGATGTGTCCCACTAAAACATTAGGTTCCCTATGCGTGGGGTTCCGACTACCATTCCTTTATTTTTTTAATGCAACTTACCGCTTTTTGTAGGAAATGGGAAGAATCGATAAGCAAGCCAAGAAAAGGAATTATGAGGATGCAAGCACTAGCCAAACAAGGGCTAAACCACAACCACCACCTCCACAACGACAAGTTTATCCTAATGCAAGAGGAAGAAGGGTCCTCCGAGGCTTAACTCATGAACCACTATTGCTTGTTGATGTGTATAAGTCAAAGAATTTAATTGGATGGAAATACTTTGATCCTAGTGTGCTAAGAGAATTCGGTTGCAAAGACATGGTAAATCGGTTGCTAAGACACCCGCAATGGAGCAAAGTATTCGAATGGAGAGGGTCGACATGTACCCCAGTTACCTATGAGTTTCTTGCTTCTTTGAACATAAAGAAAGAGCCTAACAATGTTAAGAAATCTGTTTCTTATGTGCTTTTCGAGAAGAGATATAATCACTCCATTGATGAGCAAGCTTTGATACTTGGGTTACATACCCGTGATGAGATGAGCATGCCTTACTTCCGGACGTACAATGTGGAGTTTGATTCCGATAGAGATGTCGCGACCCATATTACGAATGATGCGGAGTATAACTCTACCAGCTTGAAGGCAAGAAAGATCCGAATGAATCATCTCAAGGCAATCGGACTTAATTTAGCAATCAACTTGTCGGGAAGGAAAACAAATTTGAACAAGGCGTACCAGCAATATTTGTTTTACATGTGGAGTACGGAGAAGGAAGCGGATGTCAACATGGGAGTCCAAGTTTTGAAGTGGCTTGCCTCTCAAAATAAGGCCAATGTTCAATCCGTTTTTATAGGACCGTTGGTAATGATACCAAAAGGCAAAATGAGGAATTGCACGAATAAGAGAAGCGGTGGAGCACAACACCGAGAATTATTTGAGCTCCAAGCACAATTTCCTAACCAATTCCATCCACCATCATATAGTGGCCAATGAAGGAATCCGCCACTCGAAGACCAAAGGAAGGAATAATTGAAAAAAATGATTGAATGATGTTTGTTTGAGATGTGTCCCCACAAAACATTAGGTTCCCTATGCGTGGGGTTCGACTACCATTCCTTTATTTTTTAATGCAACTTACCGCTTTTTGTAGGAAATGGGAAGAATCGATAAGCAAGCCAAGAAAAGGAATTATGAGGATGCAAGCACTAGCCAAACAAGGCTAAACCACAACACCACCTCCACAACGACAAGTTTATCCTAATGCAAGAGGAAGAAGGGTCCTCCGAGGCTTAACTCATGAACCACTATCGCTTGTGGATGTGTATAAGTCAAAGAATTTAATTGGATGGAAATACTTTGATCCTAGTGTGCTAAGAGAATTCGGTTGCAAAGACATGGTAAATCGGTTGCTAAGACACCGCAATGGAGCAAAGTATTCGAATGGAGAGGGTCGACATGTACCCCAGTTACCTATGAGTTTCTTGCTTCTTGAACATAAAGAAAGAGCCTAACAATGTTAAGAAATCTGTTTCTTATGTGCTTTTCGAGAAGAGATATAATCACTCCGTTGATGAGCAAGCTTTGATACTTGGGTTACATACCCGTGATGAGATGAGCATGCCTTACTTCCGGACGTACAATGTGGAGTTTGATTCCGATAGAGATGTCGCGACCCATATTACGAATGATGCGGAGTATAACTCTACCAGCTTGAAGGCAAGAAAGATCCGAATGAATCATCTCAAGGCAATCGGACTTAATTTAGCAATCAACTTGTCGGGAAGGAAAACAAATTTGAACAAGGCGTACCAGCAATATTTGTTTTACATGTGGAGTACGGAGAAGGAAGCGGATGTCAACATGGGAGTCCAAGTGATGAAGTGGCTTGCCTCTCAAAATAAGGCCAATGTTCAATCCGTTTTTATAGGACCGTTGGTAATGGAGTTATGCCTAGGATTAGGGATTGATGCGGATCTTACGGGTGAGAAAGTTGAAGCCGAGATGAAAGCATTTACCGTCCAAGACTTCTTTGCTATGAACCTTACGTTGGGAGGTGATGATGCCCCGCTAATTGGTGATAAGGAAGAGGATGAAGGAAATGAAGAGCAACAACAACAAGGTGGAGAGGGCATTCCACATGGTGGACCCGTGATGATGGATTGGGAATCTACAAGTTCGTTTCATATGCAATTGCACAAAGAACAAATGGCGTTTCTACAAGCCCATACCAAAAGGCAAAATGAGGAATTGCACGAATAAGAGAAGCGGTGGAGCACAACACGAGAATTATTTAGGCGCTCCAAGCACAATTCGCTAACCAATTCCATCCACCATCATATAGTGGCCAATGAAGGAATCCGCCACTCGAAGACCAAAGGAAGGAATAGATTTGATGAAAGAAAAAACAATGATTGAATGATGTTTGTTTGAGATGTGTCCCACCAAAACATTAGGTTCCCTATGCGTGGGGTTCCGACTACCATTCCTTTATTTTTTAATGCAACTTACCGCTTTTTGTAGGAAATGGGAAGAATCGATAAGCAAGCCAAGAAAAGGAATTATGAGGATGCAAGCACTAGCCAAACAAGGGCTAAACCACAACCACCACCTCCACAACAACAAGTTTATTCTAATGCAAGAGGAAGAAGGGTCCTCCGAGTCTTAACTCATGAACCACTAGCGCTTGTGGATGTGTATAAGTCAAAGAATTTAATTGGATGGAAATACTTTGATCCTAGTGTGCTAAGAGAATTCGGTTGCAAAGACATGGTAACTCGGTTGCTAAGACACCCGCAATGGAGCAAAGTATTCGAATGGAGAGGGTCGACATGCACCCCAGTTACCTATGAGTTCTTGCTTCCTTGAACATAAAGAAAGAGCCTAACAATGCCAAGAAATCCGTTTCTTATGTGCTTTTCGGGAAGAGATATAATCACTCCGTTGATGAGCAAGCTTTGATACTTGGGTTACATACCCGTGATGAGATGAGCATGCCTTACTTCCGTGGACGTACAATGTTGAGTTTGATTCCGATAGAGATGCCGCGACCCATATTACGAATGATGCGGAGTATAACTCTACCAACTTGATGGCAAGAAAGATCCGAATGAATCAACTTTCATTCTTCAACTTCCTTTATTTTGGTGGGTTGGAACGCCTGCTCTCATACTCCTTCCGGAGTTGATCCATCTTCGTTCTCTGCTCATCCATTATCTCACAACGTTTGTCCTCCCACTCTCTTTGGCTTGTTTCCCGTTCTTGCATTTTCTTCAGGCTCTCCAAATGTAGCTGGTATTGGAAAATTTGCATTGATTCCCAATCTGTAACCTTAATGAAGTGGGTCGGCACCTCAGGGAATAGTGAAGACAAAGATGGTGCCAAATCATTGGGTGGTGGAACCACTGGTGTAGAAGAGATTGAAGCATGAGGTGACGTGACTGGAGATGGTGGGGGTATAACAGATGAGGAAGAAGGTGACCGACGACGAGGTGATTCTGTCGGAGATGTCGAGGATGATGATGGAGTACGTGGCCATGCACAGGGGACTTGGGGAATGGGTGGGGGTCTCTTAGATGGCCCTACCTCTTCCCTTACCCGTAGTGTGTGGGTAAGCTTCAATGTCATCAATTCATCATGAGGTATAGGGGTCATCATTGCCTCCGGCATCCTGTACTTTGTCCACTCTATCTTCGACTGGTAACCCAAGGCAATGCATAAGCGGGTCACCAAGGGCCATACGAACACTGAATGCACCTTGTCTTTCTGTTGAGCTATGAGCCATCCTCGGCATATCATGCCCATGTTCATCGGCCTTTCCGTGTCCATGCTCCATAATGCGAACAAATCTGCCTTGTATATATAATTTCGCATAGTTTCCCCGTCGACCTCCCCATGAGTGGGCTATCACTCTCCTCATAACCTGGGGATCCTCCCTAGTGATGTGGGAACCGAGGACTCTTGACCCACTCCAATCAACTCCAAGTCTAGCAATGCATGCCCAATATTTCCTTGGGGTGTCGAGGTCCCCGAAGTCCCATTTTAGCCTTCGATACCAGTGCCTTGTTTGCTCATCCCGGTTGTAAAATCCTAGGAGTTGCCCAAGAGTGTTGACCGATATGAAATGGTCATTGTTGAAAAGACGAAACTTGATTGTGGGGCTTATGAAATCACCCCTTACTCCAGTCACTTCAAGAATTGCAATGAACTCATGGACCACCGGGGCGTACGTGGCATGACGTCATAAAAAATTAGCGCTCCAATACGGTTCGTGAATCATGCGCTCTACCCCTTGTCTGCACTTGAAGGAGTTCAAGGTAGACAAATCTATGAAGTTCCACCGAGTGACAAGTTGTTGTGACACATAGTGAAAACGGTCTTTCATTGCCTTACTCATGATTATCTGCCGGTGTGAAGCCTTTACATCCTCATCCTCCTCTTTAGGTATGCGAGCACTAGGCCTCTCCATTGGAGCTTTACCCTTCCTAGCCCTCCTTTCGTTTTGGCGCGAGGATGATTCTTGTGAAGCAATTTCCTATAAAACCACAAAATTTGCAACATAACACAAGGAAGTGTTTCACCAGGCTAACATCTTTGCCGTCAACAACCCTCCGCCACACACCGCTGTTGCTGCTCTATTTCGTCCGAGGAACCCAGATCGCCAGAGGGAAGACGCCGCCGCTGATCGCCATCCACCAACCGAGGAAAATGGGGCTGCTACTCTGTTCGACGCCGCTGCAACCTCCACCGTCCGCAGTCCACCCCACCACCAGAGTCCGTTGGTCTTCACGTTGTCTCGCCGTTGATCTGTTTGTGTCGAGAGGGAGACGAAGAGAGGGAGAGACACGGTTGAGAGAGAGACGGGTGAGGGCTGCGCTACTGATTTGTCTAATTTCCCAATGAACAATTGAGAAGGGGGTAATGTACATGTGTGTGTGTGTGTATATATATATATATATATATATATATATATATATACTAGTATTTTGTACGCGCGATGCGCGAAAATTCGTGCCCAATATTAAAACATTACTTAAAATTTATAATTTGAATTATATATACACAAATAATATATGTATTTTATACACACACATAATTTACCATTCATAAAAATTTAATTAAAATATAATCAAGAATTAAATTAATTATAATAATTTAATAAAATGATAATTAAAGAATAGGAAAAAGATATGATAGATATAGGTGTATGGTAATAATGATGGAGTTAAAATTAACGGTGTTATAACGGTGTAAGGATAGTTTTGTATAACAAAAATGTATTAGGGACTATTTTGTCTAATAACATTGAAGTGTACAACATTGAAAGTAAAATGTATACATTTATTATCATACAAAAGGATGGACATAAATCAAGGATATAACCTTGATTGAGACTTATTAAGTTTTTAGATATATATATATATATATATATATATATATATAGGGTTTAAATTTATTTTGGGCTTAAAACAGTTGGGCTTGCATAAATTGGACCCTAGAGCAACTATTTAGATTTAGGAGATTTAGAAGATTAAATAATTTGGACTTAGGTTTAGTTTGGGTTCAAACTTAGGCTCAAAACAATGATATAAGGATCACAGGTTCGTCTCAGATAGACTTTTGGGTCAAAATTTTAATAAATAAATTTATCTCCTAAATAGAGATTTTAAAACTATAAATAAATATATAAATATTTCATACCAAATCATTTAAAATAAAGAGTTTAAAATATTTAATTTTTTTCTTCTTTAACGAAAGTTTCTTGTAGGAAGTTAAATTACATATATAGTTTTATTGTAAGAGCTTAATAAAATAGGAGTTTAGGGGAAATGATTTTGGATAATAAAATTATAAGGTATAAAATAATTTATTTGAACTTTGAAGAATTAATAATTTGTTTTTGAAAGTATTTGGGTTAAAATATTTAGGATTAAACAATAAATTTTATTCTCAAGAATATTTTATTGAAATAGGGATTGTTTTAAAATATCGGGGTGTTACACTATCACCGGGTGCTGCCACACTCCGGACTCCCGGTTCCTCAGTTGAATGGGGCATTCTATCGAACACTTGGTCTACCACTCCCCGGACCTCGTCCTGTCGGACCAAGGGCGGGGATGTGGCCGATTAGGACTCATATAGATTCGCTAACACGCAATCTACACTTTCCCGAACTCTACTATCTATCCCGATCGGAAACAAGAGCAAATCAAGACAAACATCAACCACACAAGACATAAGAACCCTAATTAACATTTCTAGAATCAATGGAAGAATTTCACCACATCAAACACAATAAGTAGGTTGGGACATCCAATCCCCAATCTACACTAGCCAATCATCATAAAAATCATAAAAGCAAAATAAAACATAACATCAATAAAATCTAATTGTAATTGAAATTGAAATTAAAGGGAATGGAAAAGTAGAGTAGAGATTACCAATCTAAGGAGAGAGCAATTTACACTTCAATCTTCAATTTCCTCCAAAAGTAAACTATAGATCTAATTCTACTCCCTATCTAAAGATCTAGAACTAAGGAAGGGGAAATTCCCCTAAGAGAAGATGAAAGAAATCAAATCTAAAATTAGGAGTTGGATCCCTTCTAAAATGTTGGGGTTTGCTTTAAATAGCCATCACAAAGCTAATTCCCAATTTTTCCCGTAATGAACCCGACCACGCCGGCTCCACGCGTGGAGGCTGGTCGTGGAACCCTACTGGAATGAATCCACACCCTCTCCACACGTGGAAGCTGGCGTGGGCCATTCATCCGGCAACAACGCCATTTGAAGGTTGTATTTTTAGTAGTTTAATTAGTGAGTGTCGTCCTCTGGAATGGCTAGGTAGGACTTGAGTAGCAAGGGGCTAAACACAACATCATTAACTGTTTGAAAGCTAACCAAATTGGTAGATTTGTTTAAATGAGATTATTGTAAAGCAAACAATTGATTATAGTACTAGACAATGATAAAGAATATGATTTATATCAAATAACCATGTACAAATGCTTCTTTAATGCTCTAAGGTTCTACGCTAAACAATGTTCGACAATGAAGTGAGGGAATCACGTTAATGTCAATGCCACTCTCGTGGACATTGGCTACCACCAAAGTTCTAATCCCGTTCTCATAGCAATTACACTAGGTGATGTATTTAATCAAGCACCTTGTGTGCATAATCCCTTCCAACTTCTCTTTCTCAAGGGCAAGTTAGAAATGTGGAAAGGATTGGTCATGGTGAATCTCTAATCTCATAGGTGAAACACCAACTCCATACATATCTTGAAAGGTTGGATCCTAACCAAACAAGTGTCAAACAATTCCCTATTTCCACAATCAGATTAATACTAAAAGCAATGCAAAACCTAGATATAACAATTCAATTCATATAAGTATTCATACATAGCAATCCAATCTAAATCCCTAAAGGATTTAACTACTCATAATGAAATTGAAGATTAAAACAATTCAAATAATAAGCAAGGAATTTAAATACAAAAAGAAATTGAGAATTGCAAAAATAAGAAATTGAAACCCTTACTTGAATGAATTTCTAAAGGTTGAATCTGAAATGGTAATGGAAGTTGCAATTACAAATGAAAAATCCTCTTCAAATCTTCCAAAAACTAACGGATTTACAATAGATAGATGTTCTAAAGTGGTTTGCAGAGAGAAAATATAAAAGGAGACTTGGAAAATTCAAAGTAAACTGAAAATAAAGCCGATGGCTATTTATACTTGATGAAATCGCGCCCAAAAATCGCCACCAAATTGCCTGATCACGATGTTGGTCACGGTGTGACCAGCCGTGACTAGTAGAGTGACAACCAAAATTTGTGAAGTGATAAGGGAAGTCACTGTGCCTTGACTTACCTGACCACTTTCTAATCAATAGTCGCCAAGCTTCTGGTCACCAGAAAATTGACAACTGGTAATCAGAAAGTTGCCAACAATGTCACTCTGCTGGTCACACCGTAGCTTGACACCCTCCTGGTGGCACGAATCGGCTTAACTCCTTGTTTCGTTGGTCCGTTGAGCTTTGCTATGGTTTTGACCTTTCATTCTTGAACCATTTTACCTTGAAATCATCCCGATTTGCCTCCATTTTACGCTTCAAAATGCCTAGGTCCCAGTTTCCAACCCTTGAGCCATAAACACCTGAAATACGCTTCGTTCTTGCACAAACACCTAACATTCACTTAGAAATTAGTACAATTAAAGAATATTTATGGGTTACTTCACGGCTTATCAACACCTTATGCTTAGATGGCATGTAGTGGCTCTCCCGTATGAGAGGTCATGAGATTGAGCCTTAGTGGATGCGGTAATGACTCTTTGTGCTTCAACATGTTGAGAAGTAACGGAGGGAATAGGACAGGCCGATGTTCGGGCCTAATTAAGGCCTAGCTTGTTTAGTAAATACGCGACATATATATACTAGGCCTGCCCTATTTATTATTTCATAGCTAATATATATTTTTATAGGGATAAAGTACAAATAAGCCATCCAACTATTTGAAAAACAGCAATTAAGCCACCCAATTCAAATAAGCTCCAAATAAGTCTATGAACCTGATAAAATATTGCAATTAGCATTTTTAATAGGTAATTAGCCAGTTTGTGCTTACTTGGATTGACACGTGGATTTAAAAAAAAAAAATAATTGACAATGTGAATTCGTTTTCTTCCTTGCTCTTCTTCTTCCTGGAAACCATATGCTGGAGCTTTTTCATTTTTCACCTTCCTGTCCATCGTCGGCAACATTCTGAGCCTAAAACCCAAGCATCTGCGCATACCCATTCGCAGTACCCGACTTCATCTTCATCCCTAAAGAAATACCCCTTTCACATACTCAACACTCGAATTCAAAAGTAGAACCTGACAAACGATTCAAAATTCTGCCTTTTCGTTATTCTAACCAATCATTACCACTTGAATAAAGAGAAGAATGAAAGAAGAAAATGAATCTTTGAAGTGTTCTAGCTAATACAAAGCCCACAAAATTATTTTAACAAAAATTTAGCTGCTAATGGCTTTGCACATGAAGAAGTAGCACCAAGACCAAGAATTAATGTCTTTTCTCCAATTTCAATCCCCAAAAGGTCCAAATCTAAACTTGCACCAAACATGAACCTTGTCTGCATAGATGAAACCTCTTGCTGAACAGCTATAATGAAGGAAAAAATATTAGATGAAACTCATTTCTGAACAACTGCAATAGTTAACGAACAATGTTAGCTTACAAGATATCATTAATTAGCACACCAAGAAATAGTTTATGTCTGGATTTTAATTTGCAGAAGATGTAGAAGGCCAATTTACAGAGCAATGACTAAATTATCTTATTGCAAAATAGAGATGCTGCTTGTAGATTAGAGGAAGGAAAAGGGCAACCACTTTAGGTTTCAGGCACAGAATGTTACCGACAATGGACGGTCGTCCTGGACAGGAAGGCGAACAATGAAAAAGCTCTGGCATATGGTTTCCAGGAAGAAGAAGAGCAAGGAAGAAAACGAATTCACGTTGTCAATTGTTTTTTTTTTAAATCCACGTGTCAATCCAAGTAAACACAAACTGGCTAATTACCTATTAAAAATGCTAATTGCAATATTTTACCAGGTTCATAGACTTATTTGGAGCTTATTTGAATTGGGTGGCTTAATTGCTGTTTTCCAAATAGTTGGATGGCTTATTTGTACTTTATTTTTAAAATACGCGTGTACGGTAAAAAATACTCTCTATTCATGAATGGGTCAGATACAAGGCAGTTATACCATAATGGAGCTCGGTTGACGTGACAGTGGGTCAGAGGTTCCCGAGCTACTTGACTATTATATAGAAAACAACCAAAAGTCATTTTCATAACATTTAATGTGGTATATATAGACTGTCAGGGGACAGGTACCGGGTCAACGGCATGGCGGCTGCATGGCGGGCATGCACTCGGAGGCCAATTGTCGCAAGATCAAAGGGTTTGAACTTCGAAGGAGACGTCCAAGGCCAGCAACAGACCTGGTCAATCCGGGCTCTAGCGATTTGACCAAGGTTGGTTCCCAACCGACTACGGACTAACCAGGAAGGTCGGTTGGACCGATCAGGTGACAAAAGACCGAGAACCGAAATAGACCCATGATTAATGTACGGTGATCGAGGAATAATCCCCATCAACTAGCCCCCCAAGACTGGTCTCAGACGATGCTTAGGGAGGAAGAGGTCGGGGTGTCAGCGAGGCTTGGTCATGGTTATGCCGCACTATTGGCGCGAAAGGGTGACGTCCAGGTGACGTAGTTGTGAACTTCGGTTTCGAGACACGTGTCACATGCAGAGAGGACCTCGTGATTGGCGCTAGGGCTTTGGGATTCAGAATGTCACGCTCACCCCGCATTGCATATAAAATAAGGTTCCCACATTGGTATTCGCTTTACGAATCCTCACTACTTGCAAACCGGAGCGTCCCGAACTATTCGTCGATCTTTGCGATAGTTTTATCAGTCCCGTGCACGCTTTCAAGCAACACGCAGTGACTCTTATAGGTAAGCCCTCCCGCCCTTCAGCTTTTGTTAAATTTTTAATGTAGGCTTGTGGGTTTCGAACTTCCGGGTTTCCCTTGAACGGTGTCGTCTTCCCTTACATGTAAGGTGAACAAATGTATGACTCTGATAGCCAAAATGTCTCGGCTCGGAGCTACGATGGCTAGATTGAGATGGGCTCCTTCACAGTGTCCTCTTACGACTCGGTCATCAACGCCGTTGAGACGTATTTGGATGGACCGGCAGGACCCTTCCGATCTGCTGGTGATAACCCGGTCAACAAGCCAAAACCTGCTATCGCAGAAGATGAACCCCAACCTGTAACCGAACCGCTGGTGCTCAAAGAGGTAGGCACCTCTAGTCGTGGTCGGGGTAAACCTCCCCAGGCCGCGTTCTGAGCTAGAGACGGTTTAGTCGACCTCTCCACCAACTCCACTCCTCCTGCGGCGGCGAGGAGAAAGTTGTTAAGTAGTGACGGTCTTAGGCAGCACACTAGTATACTCACTTGGGGAAAAATCGAAAAGGTTTTCGCGCTTTTGTCCGGGAGAGTAAAATTCAACACCCGGCCGTCCCTAGGGAACACAGTAGAGAGGACGCAAAGAGACTGGCTCAGAGTTCACTTTGACTCCCTCAAAGCCTCGCTCACTTTCCGGTTTCACCCCTTTTTGCTGGGGTTCATGAAGTACTACGGGGTCTTACCTGGGCAGATAAGCCCTAACGGGCACCGAATTTTAGCGTGTTTCCCGCAGATTTGTGGCCGCCACGGCCTTCCGGTCACGATGGAGCTATTCCACTTTATTTTCTCTGTTCGACCCCTGTCCCCCAAACACGAGGGCGGCATTCTGTGTATACAGTCACGAGGTCACTTTTGCTCGATCCCCGACCTCCTTGATAATAACAAAGGGTGAAAGGATCGAATTTTGTCGATCGAGTATCTTTGGCCACTTCCGATCCCTCGCGAATGGCCGACCCACGTTACAGAACACACTCGTCCAGCCCAGACTCGGGCTCTCAATGACGCGGCCATTAAGATCTCTACCGAGACATACGAGTATAACATTTTCTAGACTGCCAAAGACTACTCCGATGCTAAACTCGAGCCCCCCGGTATGACCTAAACGAGAAGTACACTCCTAAGAAGGCGATCGTAACAATAGCAATCGGCCCCCCTACGCACGAGTCTTGCTCGTCAGGTTTGTTTTGATCAGTTAGGGCGGTGATTTGGGTCTCCGCACTACGAGACAGATCCATCCGGTCACTCAAAACTTTTAAGTTATTTTTTTGTTTTGCAGCTATAAGGAGCTTTCTGGTTCTCACACGCCCGCCGACCCTGGCCACTAAAATCAGGCTGGGTTCCAAGAAGGACGACGGCTCTAAGTCGGATGCTCAGAAGACTTACCTGTCCGTCCCTACCGACTTGCCTTTGACGGCCACGCACCCAACCTGTAACACCCCGTAAATTCATTCAAGTCATACGACCGATAATTAATTCTTTTGGGCAATTTATTTATTTTGATTGGGCTAGTTCTTCCAATTTCATATATAGATATATGTATATATATATTTGTTGGAACCCAAATTCATTATTTTAATCAAGAGCCCAATTCTTGAATTTATTCTTGTAAGGGATTTATTCTAATTTGGATCCTTAGAATTCTTATGAGTAAGAGTATTTTTATAATGGCCCAATTCTAGATTATATATATATATGTATTGCCTCTAAGACATTTAATTCTTAATATTATGGGCTTTCTCTTATTCTATGTATTTATTTATTTAAGAGATGAATCTCTTGGCCCAATATATTAATCTTGTACATAACATTATTATATACATATAAAGAATGGAGCCCATTCCTTATTAAGTCTTTCACCCTAATATACACATCTATGAATATATGTATTGTAGTATATATATTCAAGACTTAACTCTTCTAGAGGTTTTCACTCTCTCTCTTCCCTACTACTATTCACGCCATTTTCATCCATTTCCCCTTCAAAGATTGATCTTCATTTCATCTTCAAGTATTCAAGTCAAGATTGCTCTTTTAGGGTTGTTGAAGCTTGGGTAAGCATCTATATCTAGGAATATTCATTGCATCATGTAGTTTTCATAACCTTTATGCAAGTTCTTATGTTTCTTTTGGGGTTCTTTTGGGAAAAAGATGATCAAGGTGAAGGAGGAGCTTAGGAGAAAGGTTTGAGAGGTCTTGGGTGAAGAGTGCTCCAAGAGGTAACCACTATGTCCATCAAAATCTATTTTTACACTCTCAATCTATGCTATTCTTTGGTGTGTTGGAATCCTGAAATTTCGTGAATATTAGCCTTGTTGTTGTCTATGAAATTGTGTTTGATGGATTTATGAGCTTGTGTTCTTGATCCTTTGAATATTGATGTTTATGAGCATTTGTTGGTATGGATTCCCTGTTCATTTGGCTTCTGAATTATGTATTCTGGGTAATCTGATTGGGTTTGCATTCTGGAAAATATATTCTGCTTCGGGTCTGGGAGATGCTGTGTGAGGGTTGCACTTGCGGTGCACCTGGGCAGTATAATGTGTCCCGCCCAGGGCCTCCGCAAGTGTGAGGCGGAGGGGCGTTCTCCGTTGAGGGGAACCGCCTCCTTCGTGCGGAGGTAAGTGGCGGAGGGCAGCACGCCGTGGAGGTGTTCCGCTAGGTCTCTGGGAATCTGATTCCAAAGAGTATTCTGTGAGTTGTTTGTTTGGTTGTTTCCCCTTTTGTTCTGAACTTTGTTGGAGTATTTTGTTGGGTATTTTATCATGTCTTTGGAGTACTTATTCACATCTTTTGGTCCATCTTTTGAATCTCTTGCTTTGTGAATCCTTGATTATATTATCTGGGAGTTGGTTGGTGTTCATATTTGAGATGAACCCTCTAAGTGGTTGTTCTTGGGCTGAGTTTGAGGTTGGATATGGAGTGGTGGATCCTTGTGTATCTTTTGGGTGATTGGTGGTTGATCTAACTGTGGTTGCTATCTAATTGTGGATCTAACTTTGGACTCCGGTCCCTGTGATTGGGTGTTTACCCCTGTGATTGGACTCCGGTCCCTGTGATTGGGTTTTTACCCCTGTGATTGGACTTTGGTCCCTGTGATTGGACTCCGGTCCCTGTGATTGGGTTCTTACCCCTGCGTACCTAACTTCTAACTTTCGGGTTTGGTGTTTGGTATGAGGGATGGTATGTTGGTTCGGAGGTTGGAGTTGGGGAGTTCTTTCTTAGTATCGTGTATTCGTGAGTTTCCTCGTGATTATTCGGTTAATTTGTATCTCAGTTGATATCTTGTTGTTCCTTGTTATGTTGCGGCTTGGTTGGTTCCTTTATGATTGTCTTATTGGAGTTATGATTTAGTTGGTGTCTCGTTTATGGTCTTGTTGTCTTATACATTCGTTATTGAATATTGGTTTCGTTTGGAGGAGTCTTGGTTTGTGATTCATTCAGTTTATCGTTGTTGAGTATCCGATTTTAATTAAAGAACAGTTTGTTGGTGTGTATATTCTATATGGGTGTGTAAACCTATTTACAACCTTATGTATATCTATACTTCCTTGCGGGTGTGAATGGTGGTTACTTAGTAGTCTTTTGCTAATGGTTCCTTGTGTGTTTTGCCAAGTTCGCAATAAAGTCTAAGCATGAGCGCGATAGAGATATATCCGTATGAGGAGGCTAGACTAGTTTGTTATGCTTTTAGACTTATGTTTTGGGCCTGTGTGCCACTATGAGATTCTATATACACTTGTCTTAGATTTTGGATCTTTTTGGGATATGTTTGAGGATTTATATATTGTTGGTTTCGGTTTTGATTAGCCTGTGCATCTAGGCTGTGTTTACTTACCTAGATGTGGCATGATACCCTTAGGTTTAAATTCGCTTCCGCTATGTTATGTTTTATGGTTGAGATGGGCAGCTTTCGTGTTAAGTTTTGACTATCTCAGCTTGTGTAAAAGTTGAGGTGTCACAGTTGGTATCAGAGCCTGTGTTGAGGTCTAAGTAGAGATCCTAGGGTTTGAAATCTGAGACTCTAGGACTTGATCAGTAGAAATTAAGATGTTTGAGAATCCTAGGATGTGAGAATTCTAGGATGCGCGGTGAGGACTCGTTTTAGCTGTTTATATTCTGTTATGATGTTGGTTGCTTGTTGTTTAGTTGTTGTGAGCTTGTTCTCACTTTCTTTCTTGCGTTTTTGGAAAAAGGCTGACCGCAGCGCTATCTGTCTTCCTGTAGTCATCTTTTTCGTTAGTGACCATGATGCCACCAAGGAAGCGGGAAGAAGCCCCCAGCACGGGAGGAGGGATGCTGGAACGTCTCAAGAAGTTAAAGAGGGCCGGCGTCAAGACAACGAGGGCCCCGGAAGGTAGCGGCTCGGTTAGTAGGGAAGTAACCCTCCCCGGTTTCGGAAGGGTGAGTTGGAACGAACGTGTAACACCCCGTAAATTTCTTTTCAAGCCTTTCGTTCGTTAATTAATTCCTTGGGCGATCTAATCAATTCTTCGGGCAATTTAATTAATTCCAATTGGGCTAATTCTTTCTATTTAATATATATATATATATTCCTTGAGCCTAATTTGATTATTCTAATCAAGAGCCCAACTAAGTGAATTTATTCTTGTAGGGGATTTTATTTAATTTGGACCCTTACAATAATTGTTATCAAATATTCTTACAAGCCCACATTCTTGATCATACATTATCTATATATATACATATATTGATCTTAAGACATTCTTATGGGCTAACCCTTGTATTTAATTTGTAAGGGGTGAATTTAATAAGCCCAACTTACTAGTCTTGATTATATTTATTTCCTACACCCATTACTTTATAAGATAACTTAAGCCCACATCATTTAATGTCTTACACCCTATATATTGTATGTATTCTTGGTATATGAATTGAAGATCAAATTACCCTAAGACTTTCACTCTTTCTTCCTCCTACCTTACACTTCACACGCCATTTCCTCTCATCTCTTCCTAAAATTCATCTTCATCTTCCCTACAAGATTTCAAGTAAAGGTTGCTCTTTTAAGCTTTGTTGGGAGTGGATGATCAAGGTGAAGGTGGGGCTTCTTGAGCTAGCAAAAGGCTTATTGGAGTAGGAAAAGCTCTTTGAGGTAACCATCCATGTCCATCAAAACTATTTTATTCACCTATTCTATATATATTGATCTTGGTGTTGGAAATCCTGAAAATTCTTGTTGTATAGCCTATTTCTTGGATGTATTTTGTTGGATTTCATCTTGATCTTTGTCTTGTGTTGTATGATCAATGATGTTATGGATTTCCTTATTCTTGGACTCTAAATGGGATGAAATGTGAGTGTATTTGGTTGAATTTTGTATTCTGGAAATGGTATTTGTTCATGTCTGATTTCGGTTCTGGATTCTGGAAATGGGGTTGGCCTTGCGGAAGACCCGAACGGCACAATGTAATCCGCTAGGGCGATCCGCAAGGTGGCAACGGAGGAACTGGGCGGAGGGGAGAGGCCCGTTGAGGGGGACCGTCTCCTCCTTGCGGAGGAGGTCGGCGGAGAGCTGTGTTCCGTGAGCGTGTTCCGCTAGTTCACTGGAAAATGGTTTCCAGAGAGCGACTTTCTGCTGTTGTTGTCTGTTGTTGGTCTTTTGTTTCAGATCATTGTTGGATTGTTTTGTTGGGTATTTTACCATGCTTCTGGAGTATTTATTCATGTCATTCATTGGGTATTTGATGCCTTAGTTTGGAATATTGATTCGTGCCTTTGGTTTCCATTTTCGGTGTTCTTGATCTATTGATCCTTTGATTCATAATCTGGGAGTTGGTTGGTGTTCATATTTGAGATGAACCCACGTCTTGGTTGGTTGAGTTGATGTTGGAGTATGGTTGTGATGGTGGTTTTGGTGCTACTACTGACTGTGGACTATTGAGTTACTATTGATGGTGTTACTATTGGGTTACTATTGGTTGTGCAACTATTGTGGACTATTGAGTTACTATTGGTGGTGCTACTATTGTGGACTATTGGGTTACTATTGG
>CP025656.1:5113626-5130248 GCA_003576665.1 Ipomoea trifida
TGTTTCAGCCTTACCTGGACGAGTTCGTGGTGTTATTCATAGATGATATCTTGGTCTACTCTCCTAATTCGTCCGAGCACGAGAAGCACCTCCGGACAGTGTTGCAAATCCTAAGGGAGAAGCAACTATATGCCAAATTATCCAAGTGTGAGTTTTGGAAGACCAGTGTGGCTTTCTTAGGCCACGTAATAGCCAAGGAGGGGATCTCGGTGGATCCCGCTAAGATTCAAGCGGTGACGGAATGGCCGGCACCTACGACTCTGTCCGAAGTTCGAAGCTTTCTAGGTTTGGCTGGGTATTACAGAAGGTTCGTCTCGGATTTTTCCAAGGTAGCCCAACCTATAACGCAACTTATGAAGAAGACTGCACCGTTCAAGTGGGACAGTGAGTGCGCAAAAGCTTTTCAAGAGCTGAAGGAAAGGTTGACGTCTGCCCCGGTTCTAACCCTACCATCCGGAACCGAAGGGTTCGAGGTGTTTAGTGATGCTTCGAAGAAAGGTTTGGGATGTGTGTTGATGCAACAAGGCCGAGTGGTAGCTTACGCGTCTCGGTAGCTTAAGAGCCATGAGGAGAACTACCCCATGCACGATTTGGAACTGGCCGCCGTGGTCTTTGCACTAAAAATCTGGAGACACTATCTTTATGGGGTGCAGTGCAAGATCTATACTGACCACAAGAGCTTAAAGTATATCTTCCTCAGAAAGAATTAAACATGCGGCAACGACGCTGGTTGGAACTCATTAAGGACTACGATCTAATCATTCAGTATCATGAAGGGAAGACGAACGTAGTGGCCGACGCGCTAAGTAGAAAGACGAGTCATTCGCTTAATGCCATGTGGGTGCTCGCAGACGACCTGTGCAAGGAATTCCAAAGGATGAATATCGCAGTGGTGGAAGAGGGACAGCTGGAGGAGGAGATCCGCCTCTTCAACATGCAAATCTTACCTGCTTGGCTCGATGAGATCCGGAGGAGCAAGATGGACGATGCCCGAATGAACAAAGTGAGGGCCAGAATGGTCAATGGCAAGAAAGGACCTTTTGAGTTACATCCCGATGGCAGTCTGCGTTATTAAGGACGTTGGTGTGTGCCAGCTTCGTGTAGAGAGTTGAAGAAGAAAATATTGGAAGAAAGCCATTATACCCCATACTCGGTACACCCCGGTGGCGATAAGTTATATAAGGACATGGAGAAATTGTTCTGGTGGCCTAACATGAAAAAGGAAATAGCCGACTTCGTGAGCCGGTGCTTGAATTGTCAAAAGGTTAAGGCAGAAAGATGTAAGACTAAGGGAATGTTGCGACCCCTGGAAATACCTGAAGGGAAGTGGGATTCCATCTCAATGGACTTCGTGGGAGGTTTGCCTCTAACCGAGACTGAGAAAGACAAGATTTGGGTGATTGTGGATCGCCTTACCAAGACAGCCCGTTTCATCGCTATGAAAGAGACTTGGACTATGGATCAGCTGGCCAAGGCCTACATACATCAGGTGGTAAAGTATCATGGAGTACCCCGCGACATCGTGTCCGATCGCGATTCAAGGTTCTTGTCACAGTTTTGGAAGTCGCTACAGGCAGCTTTGGGCATTAAGTTGAAAATGAGCACTGCGTTCCATCCCGCCACTGACGGGCAAACCGAACGAACCATTCAAACGTTGGAGGATATGCTAAGGGCTTGCATGCTTGACTTGCAAGGGTCTTGGGAGGAGCACCTCGACTTAATTGAATTTTCCTACAACAACAGCTACCATTCCAGTATTCGGATGACCCCTTACGAAGCGCTCTATGACCAGAAATGCAGAAGCCCATTATGTTGGGAAGACTTGATAAACCCGGTGACTTTGGGACCCCAGTATTTGCAAGAAGCAACGGAGAAAGTCAAGCTGATTCAAGGGAGAATGAAAGCTGCACAGGATCGCCAGAAATCCTATGCTGACTTGGGGAGGAAGCTAGCGGAGTTTCAGAAAGGGGAGAAGGTATGGTTAAAGATTTCGCCATCTAGAGGAGTGATGAGATTTGGGAAGAAGGGGAAGTTGAGCCCTCGTTTCATCGGTCCCTATGAGATTTTGGAGAGGGTTGGGCAAGTGGCGTACCGTTTGGCTTTGCCGGCAGAATTGGACCGAGTGCACGACGTATTCCATGTTTCCCAGCTGAAGAAGTATGTGCATGATGCCTCGCACGTGATCGCCCCGGAGACGCTGGAGTTAGACGAGACGTTGTCCTATGAAGAAAAGCCCGTGAAGATTCTAGATTCCAAGACGCGAGAGACTCGTCGCAAGGCGGTCAAGCTGGTATGACCTATGTAAGTTAATAAGTTTAAGTTCTTGCATGCTAGGCATGGGTTGGGTAAGTTAGAAGTTTAGGCGTTAGAAGTATAGTATGTTCTTAAGTCTAAGTTTGGAGGACGAAATGAGGAGACGCTACCCGGCTTTATTTGACCTATGTAAGTTAATAAGTTTAAGTTCTTGCATGCTAGGCATGGGTTGGGTAAGTTAGAAGTTTAGGCGTTAGAAGTATAGTATGTTCTTAAATCTAAGTTTGGTTGAGCAATCTTTTCATTAACCTTCAATCAATGCCTTGTTTCCTTGAATCGTTCCGTTTCAAGTTTCCGTGAGCCATGAGCTTCGGGGACGAAGCTCCTATTAAGGGGGGTAGAGTGTAACACCCCGTAAATTCATTCAAGCCATACGACCGATAATTAATTCTTTTGGGCAATTTATTTATTTTGATTGGGCTAGTTCTTCCAATTTCATATATAGATATATGTATATATATATATTTGTTGGAACCCAAATTCATTATTTTAATCAAGAGCCCAATTCTTGAATTTATTCTTGTAAGGGATTTATTCTAATTTGGATCCTTACAATTCTTATGAGTAAGAGTATTTTTATAATGGCCCAATTTTAGTATATATATATATATATGTATTGCCTCTAAGACATTTAATTCTTAATATTATGGGCTTTCTCTTATTCTATGTATTTATTTATTTAAGAGATGAATCTCTTGGCCCAATATATTAATCTTGTACATAACATTATTATATACATATAAAGAATGGAGCCCATTCCTTATTAAGTCTTTCACCCTAATATACACATCTATGAATATATGTATTGTAGTATATATATTCAAGACTTAACTCTTCTAGAGGTTTTCACTCTCTCTCTCTTCCCTACTACTATTCACGCCATTTTCATCCATTTCCCCTTCAAAGATTGATCTTCATTTCATCTTCAAGTATTCAAGTCAAGATTGCTCTTTTAGGGTTGTTGAAGCTTGGGTAAGCATCTATATCTATGAATATTCATTGCATCATGTAGTTTTCATAACCTTTATGCAAGTTCTTATGTTTCTTTTGGGGTTCTTTTGGGAAAAAGATGATCAAGGTGAAGGAGGAGCTTAGGAAAAAGGTTTGAGAGGTCTTGGGTGAAGAGTGCTCCAAGAGGTAACCACTATGTCCATCAAAATCTATTTTTACACTCTCAATCTATGCTATTCTTTGGTGTGTTGGAATCCTGAAATTTCTTGAATATTAGCCTTGTTGTTGTCTATGAAATTGTGTTTGATGGATTTATGAGCTTGTGTTCTTGATCCTTTGAATATTGATGTTTATGAGCATTTGTTGGTATGGATTCCCTGTTCATTTAGCTTCTGAATTATGTATTCTGGGTAATCTGTTTGGGTTTGCATTCTGGAAAATATATTCTGCTTCGGGTCTGGGAGATGCTGTGTGAGGGTTGCACTTGCGGTGCACCTGGGCAGTATAATGTGTCCCGCCCAGGGCCTCCGCAAGTGTGAGGCGGAGGGGCGTTCTCCATTGAGGGGAACCGCCTCCTTCGTGCGGAGGTAAGTGGCGGAGGGTAGCACGCCGTGGAGGTGTTCCGCTAGGTCTCTGGGAATCTGATTCCAGAGAGTATTCTGTGAGTTGTTTGTTTGGTTGTTTCCCCTTTTGTTCTGAACTTTGTTGGAGTATTTTGTTGGGTATTTTACCATGTCTTTGGAGTACTTATTCACATCTTTTGGTCCATCTTTTGAATCTCTTGCTTTGTGAATCCTTGATTATATTATCTGGGAGTTGGTTGGTGTTCATATTTGAGATGAACCCTCTAAGTGGTTGTTCTTGGGCTGAGTTTCAGGTTGGATATGGAGTGGTGGATCCTTGTGTATCTTTTGGGTGATTTGTGGGTGATCTAACTGTGGTTGCTATCTAATTGTGGATCTAACTTTGGACTCCGGTCCCTGTGATTGGGTTTTTACCCCTGTGATTGGACTCCGGTCCCTGTGATTGGGTTTTTACCCCTGTGATTGGACTTTGGTCCCTGTGATTGGACTCCGGTCCCTGTGATTGGGTTCTTACCCCTGCGTACCTAACTTCTAACTTTCGGGTTTGGTGTTTGGTATGAGGGATGGTATGTTGGTTCGGAGGTTGGAGTTGGGGAGTTCTTTCTTAGTATCGTGTATTCGTGAGTTTCTCGTGATTATTCGGTTAATTTGTATCTCAGTTGATATCTTGTTGTTCCTTGTTATGTTGCGGCTTGGTTGGTTCCTTTATGATTGTCTTATTGGAGTTATGATTCAGTTGGTGTCTCGTTTATGGTCTTGTTGTCTTATACATTCGTTATTGAATATTGGTTTCGTTTGGAGGAGTCTTGGTTTGTGATTCATTCAGTTTATCGTTGTTGAGTATCCGATTTTAATTAAAGAACAGTTTGTTGGTGTGTATATTCTATATGGGTGTGTAAACCTATTTACAACCTTATGTATATCTATACTTCCTTGCGGGTGTGAATGGTGGTTACTTAGCAGTCTTTTGCTAATGGTTCCTTGTGTGTTTTGTCAGGTTCGCAATAAAGTCTAAGCATGAGCGCGATAGAGATATATCCGTATGAGGAGGCTATACTAGTTTGTTATGCTTTTAGACTTATGTTTTGGGCCTGTGTGCCACTATGAGATTCTATATACACTTGTCTTAGATTTTGGATCTTTTTGGGATATGTTTGAGGATTTATATATTGTTGGTTTCAGTTTTGATTAGCTTGTGCATCTAGGCTGTGTTTACTTACCTAGATGTGGCATGATGCCCCTTAGGTTTAAATTCGCTTCCGCTATGTTATGTTTTATGGTTGAGATGGGCAGCTTTCGTGTTAAGTTTTAACTATCTCAGCTTGTGTAAAAGTTGGGGTGTCACACAACCAGTCCCAAGGAAGATGCTCAGACCACCCGTTCTACCGCTAAGAGGGGTAGGGAAAAGTTTTCCGAATCAGAAATCGAAGAGATCGGTCGCTTAAGCGCCAACGCTGAACTAGCCCATCTTCAGCGACTCCAATAGTCGATGTCCTGCTGAAGCACGGGGACGATCCGTCGATCGCATTATTGAGCAAGATATGTGCAGCCGCCCAAGAACACCAGCGGGTGGTCAACCAACCAGGTCTGGGAGAAGATAACACGAGATCTGATGTAGGTAAGCCATATCTCGGTCTGATTCGAATGACCGACCAAACATTTTCGAACTCCAATGATCTGACCCTCTTTTTTCGTACATCTCAAATGGCCCACTCGGTGACTGATCTCTTCGCCAGGGCAAGGGAAGAAGATGAAATGCATCAGAAAGAGATTGTCCCGCTCAAGAAGGCTTTGGCAAGAGAGACATGAAGATAAAAGAGCTGGAACTGTACTTGGCGGCCGCCAAACTACAAGCGGAAAACGCTGAGGGCCTTCTCACCGATCCTCTCCTCTTAGCCGAGCATGTCTGTAAAGAGCTCAAGTCGGCCGAGGTTTTTCTCAATGTTGTCTCGAAGACGCCGGTTGGCGTTCAACGGCGATCGGAATACGATGCAAATAGAGGTCCAGACCGCGTTAGAAGCATCTGTGGATGAAGACGACCTCCCCAAGCTCTTGGGGGTGTTACCCGAAGAAGTTCAAGAGCCCGGGCCGGCTCCTTTCTCGGATGAGGCCGCGGGACAAGCACTGGAGAAATATTCAGAACAGAAGAAGGGCGACGATTGAGCCTCATAACTATGTGCGGGAGCCAAGCCCCGTTGTGAAGGGCGAAAAAAACATTATCAAGGATGTCAGCCTCTGGGCTTTTTGAACAAGCCATGAGGAGTTTTAAATTCATGTACCTTTTTGCCATACTTATCTTTACGTTATAGCTTTTCGTTTCTTAATTGCGTTTAAGGTTCGAGAGCCGTTTAGACCGGGCACCATGCTCCTGGGATGAGCACCTTGCTCCCATCGAATTGAGGTCCGATGATCGTTTAAATAGGGCACCTTGCTCCCATCGAATTGAGGTTCGAAGAACGTTTAGACCGAGCACCATGCTCCCGGGATGGGCACCTTGCTCCCATCGAATTGAGGTCCAAGGACCGTCTAGACCAGGCACCTTGCTCCCAGGATGGGAACCTTGCTCCCATCGAATTGTGGTCAGAGGACCGTTTAGACTGGAATCAACTTTCTAAACTAAAGAACTTCATTACACAGATGAAGGTTACAAAATACATTGACAATCCTAGAGCTCACAGGCCCTAAACCTTACAACAAGCTCTACTGATAAAAATGAACCAAGTGATGGGAATTCCATATCCGGTTTATTAGTCTACTGGTAGTTGTTTCGAGCCTATACATCCTCGGTCTAATGACGGCCGAGACGACGTACGACACCTCCCAACTCTGCGCTAACTTTCCCCCTTCAAGTGCATTGCTAGCTTTCCTTTCACGCAAAACAAAATCTCCTACTTGGATGTATCGGGGTCGGACCCGAATATCTCAATAGGCTTTTACTTTTCTCTGATACTCCTCTACCCCCCGAGCCACTATCTCCCTTTTTTCCTCCAGGCATTCCAGATCGGTAATTAGCAGCGCATCATTTTCATCTTCATCGAAAATTCTTTCTCAAGAGGTCGGGATCTAGGCCTCCACAGGTAACCGGGCCTCCGCTCCGTAGACCAAAGCGAATGGGGTTTCCTTTACGGCATCTCGCGAAGTCGTCCAGTATGTCTACAAAATGTAGGGGATTTCATTTGCCCAACTACGCCCGATGGAATGCAGCTTCTTCTTAAGACCTTCCAAGATGGTTCGATTAGCATTCTCGACCTGACCGTTGCCTTGAGGATGCGCCACCGAAGCCCGGACTGACCTCGCGCCGACAATCGCCAAAATATTCTGAAAATATTCCCCTTCGAACTGCTTCCCGTTGTCGGTGACAAGTTGAATCGGGACTCCGAACCGAGAGACGATGTTCTGCCATAGGAAACAGACACACTGTTGGGATGTCACGGTAGCAAGTGACTCGGCTTCCACCCATTTGGAAAAATAGTCGATGGCGACGATGATAAACCTTTTCCAACCCGCAAATTGAGGGAACGCTCCCAATATATCCACCCCCCATTTTGCAAATGGGATAGCCGAGCTAATCGGGTGATAAAAAGTCGTCGGCCTTCCAGGTTTGCGCGCGTACAACTGGCATGATTCGCAAGTCTTGGAAAGCCGCTCGTAGTCCAATTGGATCGACGACCAATATTATCCTATCAACAGAATTCGCCGAGCAAGAGCCCTACCTCCTTGATGTGCCGAGCATATTCCAGAATGTCGTTCCGTCATTACAAGGTCGGCTTCGAACTTGGTCAAGCATCTCATCAGGGGCCCTCCATATGACCTTCAGTACAATCGCCCTTCGAGCATCTAGAATCTTGGGGCATGTAATTTTGCTTACGAGCTCTGGTTTCATTTCCCAGTAGGGTCCCGATCTCTATATAAACTCGCAAATCGGATATCCAATCATCTTCCTCCTCGTTTACAGGAGCCAAGGATGCAACGACGATACAGGCAGCCAGGACTTCCATTATCCGAGCAACTTTCGAAATGTACTCTAGAGTTTCGCGGGCCAACCGGAACAACATGTCTGCGTCTACATTCTCGGATCATGGTATGTGCGTGGTGACACAGGAGCTGAAGCTCCCATGAGGGCCAATGCGCAATCTCGGTACTGAACCAACCGGTCTTCCTTTATCTCGAACGTCCCCAAAACTTGTCCGATCACTAGAGCCGAATCTGTTAGGATCTTGACGTGACAAGCTCTCAAACTACTTCCGTAACGCAGGCCGGCGATGAAAGCCTCGTATTTGGCTTCGTTGTTTGTAGGGATAAATTGAAATGTCAGGGCGTAGTATATCTTGAACCCTATGTGCTAGTCGCCTAGTCAAAACCACTCCGGCCCCCGCCCTTTGCTTGCAGCTCGACCCGTCGGTTGCGATTTCTCAGAAAGCCTGGTGTGAGCACTGTCGCCGTTTTCCTTGACCGGGTCTCTTACCGAGCACTCCACCACAAAATCGGCTAATGCCTGGCTCTTGATAGCTGCTCGAGGGGCGTAATCAATCGTGAACTACGTCAACATCATGGCCCACTTGACTAGGCGTCTTGATGAGGTAGATGTTTTGAGGATCGCCCCGATCGGTTGATCAGTCAAAACTCGGATAGTTCTTCCTTGAAAATATAGAGTAAGCTTCTTGGCTGCAACATATAGCACGAAGACAACCTTTTCCAGGCGGGAGTACCGCAACTCCGGTCCTTGAAACACATGGCTCACAAAGTGTACCGGTCTGAGTGCCTTGAGAATCTGTTATACACAACACCGTGTTGACGACTCGGTCTGAAGTAGACAAGTAAACTTGCGATTCTTCATCGAGCTCCGATCGGGATAAGACAATGGATGAAACCAGGTACTCTTTGAGGCTCTCGAAAGTCGTTTAACAATCCTCAGTCCAAGAAAAGGCATTTGTCTTCTTCAGGATTTGAAAGAACGGGTGTGCCCATTCCGCAAGGTTTGAAAGAAATCGGCTCAAGGCCACCAATCGGCCCGTCAACTGCTAGACCTCTCGGATGGTTTTGGACGGCTTCATATCGACGATCGCCTGTACTTTCACAGGGTTCGGCTCGATTCCAGTCTTGGTCATCATAAATCCCAAAAATTTCATGGTCTGCACAGCGAAAGTACACTTGGCTGATCTCAAAACATTCTCGAAGGTCGTTGCCGTGATTGCTCATGGCCGAGCTTTAGACTAACATATCGTCGATGTAAGCTTCCATCGTTTTTCCGATTAACTCTCCGAAGACTACATTAATCATCCTTTGATATGTTGCTCCGGCAGTCCGGAGACCAAAAGACATTACCGGGTAGCAATGAAGGCCGTCTGATGTGATGAACGTGGTTTTGCACTCGTCTTCCTCTGCCATCATGATTTGATGGTATCCCTTGAAAACATCCATGAAACTAAGCAGCTCGGCTCCCGTTGTGTCGTCCACCATTTGGGGAATGCTCGGGAACGGGAACAGATCCTAATGGCAGGCTTTGTTTAAGTATGTATAATCCAAGAACATCCGCCACGCCGGGGCCTTAGGCACTAGGACTGTATTGGCCAACCATTCGGGATACTTGACTTCACGGATGTGACCTGCAGGTGCAAGGAACTTCACCTCCTTTCTAACAAAGTCCGGTCGATCGGATGAAAAATATCTCTGTTTCTACTTGACGGGTTTCGAGTTTGGTTTCACAACTAACCGGTGGCAGATGACCGCTCGATCAATCCCGGCCATATCCTCTAGTCCCCATGCAAAGACATCGACATACTCACGGAGTACTGAAATGATAAACTCTCGGAGCTCCCGATCTAAAGTCACGCCGATTCTAACTGTCCGAGTAGGGGAAGACTCAGACAAAATGACCACTTTGACTGCTTCCGACAGTTCTGGCTGACCATTCCGGTCGTAGTCCTTCCGTTTGGTGATGGTGTTAACCCGGGAAGTGTTAGCGTCTTGTTTCTAGACGGCCCGGACGTAACACTGTCTGGCCGATCGAGGGTCGCCTCTAACGACGCCAACACCTTCCGGGGTTTGGAACTTCATTCATAGGTGAGGCATGGAGAAGATCGCCCCGATCTGCGAAATCCATGGTCTTCCCAGGATGACGTTATGAACAAAGGCCAAGTCAACGACTACGAATTCCATCATCACTTTCAACGACCTCGGGGCAGTTCTAACCTCCACTGGCAAACGAATGACGCCCTCGGGATGAATCATATCACCGGTAAAACCTAACAAAGTGGTCCAGATCGATCCGACGTAAGGGCTACTCGATCTAATTGTAGCTTCTTGAACAAATTCATGTATAGGACATTCACACTACTTCCGGTATCAACCATGACTCTCTAGACATCTACTCCCATGATATCCACTATGACTACCAGAGCTTCCGTCGCGCAGTCCGCGCTGTGTAGGAGATCATGATCTATGAAGACGATCTTTTCCACTCTCGCTCTCTTCTCGGGGTTGACCCTATCTATTACACCGACATGCAAGCCATGAGCCCAGTTGCGGCGCTCTTCCGTGTTATCGCCTCCTTTCGGTCCTCCGAAAATAACATGGATCACCTGTTTCTAGCTAGTCGGAGGAGGCTCCCGGTCCTGCTCAGGTTCTTTGTCCTTCTTGTCCTTGTCAGGTCGTTTAAAGAACTTTTTCCAACCGCGTCAGCCCTTTTTCTTCTTTTCTGCGAATTATGCCAATTCTCTAGACGACTGCAGCAAGTCCTCGATCAAGCCCTTCAAGGCGTGACACTCCTCTGTCTCATGACCTCTATTTCGGTGATAGGCGTTGTATTTTCCTTATCGGGTCCATCTCTCGATGGCACGGGCAACTGGATCATGTTATAGGCCTGTGCATACTACAGGACTTCTACGACCGGTCTAGTCAAAGGGGTGTAAACGGGGTTGCCATCACGATCTTTTTGTCTTCGGTTAGGTGGCGTACACCTCTAGTCTCTCTCCTTTGCCCCCCCCCCCCAAGTCTCCATCAACCGCTTGGCTGAATTTGCTACCGTGGCGGTGGCATGGTTGACCACTCGGCGAACAGCTTCTTCATAGCTCAAAGGGGGTCGGAGAATCAGGTCTTGATATAGAGCTCCTGCCTGAGCAAGGACAATAGCCGGTTGATCGTTGTTCCGTGATCTACCGGTTCAATCTCCCTCATGGCGATCTTCCACTACTCGATAAAGGTCGAGAGCGGCTTTCCCTCACGCTGCTTCGAGAGATGGAAGTACCAACCGAAGAGGAGGGGCAAATGAAATTGGTTACTATTCCCATTCAACAGAATCAAGCAAAACTTGACAAACGAATTCTTGATCTGAAGAAAAGTCTATGTTCAGGAAACAAGGAAGATGAAGATAATCGGCTGAGCTCCCTATTTCTCAAAGTTGATGAATGTCAAGAAGAAATTAGCACAAAGTTTGCGAAAGTGATTGAACTCAAAGGATATATTAGAGATGCACATGAGAATATATTCAACCAATTGACAAGTTTGAATGATCAACAAAAAGATATAACCACAGTATTGAAATATTTTGCTGAGAAGAGTGAGAAAAAGTGGGATGAAAAAGCTTCTAAGTTGGTGAAAGCATTGCAAAAATTTACAGTTGAGCAAAACAAGGGGTTACTCAATGTAATTCATCAGCAACAGAACCAGATTACTGATCTTCACAATGAGTTGTCATCTTTGAGAAGTAAAAATACTGCAACCTCTGCCAAAGTAGCCAACATTAAAGCCAAAGTTATCAAGATCGATGGAAATGTTGAGTTGTTGGTTGATTATGCCAAAAAGGGGAAGAGCCATGTTTGAAGGAAATTTCAAACATGTCCAAAATTTGCAGTACTAGTAGTGGTTTTTCTCAATTTGCACGTACCACATGTCCAAAATTTGGTGTCATTGACTACTCCAGAGAAGAGCAACCCAAATACACATTGAATGATGCACATCCTTTAAGCAAGAAGCAACCTAAGAAGGATCAAGTTGTCTGGGTAGCAAATCAAAATAGGATACTTGAAGAAGAATTGAAAAAGGGTCCTGAAGTCCCAAGAAGGAAAATGATTTATCTGTCTGATGAAGTTAATAGGATGAAAGAACTAATAAATTATACAGGTCATGAAGGTAAGCACTTGGATGGAGGAAGGAGTTTTCCAGAATGTATCAAATGGTTTCGTGAAGGAGTGCTGTCAGGAGAATCCATTCAGGAAGCCTATGGAAACTACCTTTCAGGTCAAGTTCAAGCCAAGTACAAAAATGCCATGTTTGAAGGAAATTTCAAAGACTTGAGGGATCATATCAACAGAAGGATTGAAGAAGAAGCAAAGGGCAAAAAGAACATATGATTTTGGTAATGTAATTTGATTTTGAAACTACTTTTGTGAAATATTTCCTATGCCTATGGTTTATGCTTTAAATTAGCCCTTATTATATATCTTTATTAAGTTTTGTTTGAACTGTTTTTAGATTTAGTTTGTATCAAATGCATGCGCGAGAATAATGTTTTTAAAATAAAAAATAAAAAAAAATAAAAAAAAAGAAGAAATTATGTTTAATATCAGTTATGCGTTTAGGAAAATTTTCAATCTAAAAACAATTATTGTAGGTCATATATTGATGTTATGTTAAACTCATCAGAGGCTAGTCAAAATAAAATAAATATTCAAAGAATTTTTTTTTTAAAGAAAATTGACTAAGCCAAATGATTGAGTATAGGTTTTGGCATCATTAAAAAGGGGAAATTGTTAGGAATAAATTGTAATTAGATTTTGATGAGCCAAAATGTAATATAGGATAAAAAATTTAGTCCCCTATTTATTTTTTGTATGAGTCTTCTCAACAAGTTCAAGAAATGATTTTTCAAGATGAATAAGAAATTGGTACGTGAAAAGAGCCAAGAGGAAAATTAATTTGAAGCCTATGATCTCAAATTAATTTTGGAAGAAATTATTTTGAAGATTTTATTCTTGGAAGGAAGATATAAATTATGGGAACTACATTTTTTATTTATAGGAGTGAATCACGCCTCTCTCTAATTTAAAGGAAGAAGTCATGTAATTCTTGCCAACGAGAAAATCATGCAAATGAAGTCACACTTTTAAAAGAAGTCACAATTTTGGAACAGGAAGGAAAGTCACGCCATTTTGAGTAGATGAAGAAAAGGTCACACTTTTAGAAGTTATGGATTATTCTACAAGTCTTGATTAAGCAAAGTAATATCAGAGAATATTGAAACAAAAGGATTAACAAGAATTCAAGTAGTACAAATGGAAGGAAAAGATTAGCAAAGTAATTAATGTTAAAGGTCTAAGGATTAAATCTTCTTATTAACATATTTTTGGAAAGATGTTTAAGAGGGGGTCACGCTTTGCCTTGATCTAAGGAGAAAGTCACGCTTCTCTTAAAATAAGGGAGGAGGTCACGCCTCTTTTAAATATGAGGAAGGAGGTCACGGTTTCTTATACAAAAGCCACGGTTGAAGCACAAGGGATTAAAGATAAATTAAAGCAAAGGATTTAATAAAAATCGTAATTGGTGGAATGTTAGAAGCAAGGAAAATAATAACAAGGGTGTTTGAACATGGTTCAAATCTCATTGACATCATACTTTTTGAAAGCTCTCCTAAAAATCAAAAGGCTACGGTTTCTTAAAAAGGGGTCACGCTTTGATCAAAAGGCTAAGTTTTCTTCAAGGGGCAAAGACAATTTCCAAGAAAAGACAACTTGCTAAATCAGGAAAATCTCCCAAGTCAAAAACAATATCCTGACATCTGAGCAAAATTTTCAACACTGCAAATCTGACAAAGGATTCAAATTTTGAATTTGAAATTGTTACCTACAACGGGCAATTTCAAATCGTCATCTATAAATAGAGATGAAGATCAAGAGAAGAAAGAAGAAGAGAAACAAGAAATTCTTTTGAGCATACAAACGCTATACACGAGAGCAAGCTTTCTAAACATTCTTATATATTCTTTATCTACTAGGAAGACTCCTTATTCATTGATAATATCCTCAAGAGTCTTCACGTTGGAAAAAGAGAGAAAAATTCTTGTTTTGTAAACAAGTTATTTCCCTACTGAGTGTAGGTAGAGGGTAGAGTAGCAGAAGAGTTGTGAAAACCCTAGGAGTGCAAGCTTGGTGCAGAAGCACTCAAAGTTGAGTTAGTGTTGGCTTTGTGTTCAAGGCACTACGAAGTGCTGAGTTGGAGAACTAGCACTGGTGTATTCACTATTGTATCTTGGTGACTAGAGATAGTGAATTCCTCCTTGGAGTGAAAAGAGAAGAGTGGAGTAGAAGGATTACATCACCTTCGAACCACTATAAAATTGTCTCTCTCTCTCTTTACTTTATTCATTATTTTTACGCATACTTTATCTTCCATGCAACACAATTAAGTTCACACACAACTCACGTATTTCTTTATAATTTTGCATACCGTTAATGCCCAGTTAATTCTTCATTTTATTATAGCACCTTACATACAATTATTTCGTTCTGCACTCTACTTTAGATTTATTCAAGTCTAATTTAATTAGAGTTATTTTGTTAAAGTGTTATAAATTTTAATTTGTTTGAAAAGTCTATTCACCCCGCCCCCCTCTAGACTTTTCACCACCCAATCGGGACCAACACTTCGTTATGATCGGGTCCCCATAGACGGCGCAAAATGATAGAGTGAAATACGCGTGCACGATAAAATATACTCTCTATTCATGAATGTATCGGATACATGGCAGTTATACCCTAATGGAGCTCGGTTGACGTGACAGTGGGTCAGAGGTTATATAGAAAACGACCAAAAGTCATTTCCATAACATTTAATGTGGTATATATACACTGTCAAGGGACAGGTACCGGGTTAGCGGCATGGTGGTCGTGTGGTGGGTATACACTGGTCAATCCGGGATTCGAGCGATTTGACCCGGGTTGGTTCCCAGCCGACTACGGACTAACCGAGAAGGTCGGTTGGACAGGTCAGGTGACAAAAGACCTAGAACAGAAATAGACCGGGGAATAGTGTACGGTGATCAGGGAATAATCCTTATCAACAATATAACCCCAAGTATATATAATTACCAAACTCTAACCATCCACCTCCAAAATATCATTCTAAATTATGATTCACCTACTGCAAGTATTCTTATTGTTTAATTTTTTTATTAACTGTTCTTACTGTCATAATATTTAATGAAATGTCACAACTTAATTATGTGAGTTGATTGTTTATTATTAAGATATTATATAGGATTACAAATAATAATACAATTGAATTTATTTATAAACAAGTTAACGAGCATGCTGAAGTCGTGAGTTATTTTATTTTATATTTTAATGCTATTATGTTTGCATTGTGGTGACATACTTATATAATTATGTGTTAGGTATATTTCTTAAATTATTTAGATATACTTCTTAAAGTTTTTAAAAAGTCTTAACATGAAGGCTTTAAATGGCAATCTATATCATGGACCAGGGTGCACAATGCATTGTGCACCCCGTACCAAAACGTCGTCGTTTTGGTCATTTTAATTAACGGTTTGTTTTTTTAGAAATCACGTTTCCCGTGTTAATATTCTGTGTATTCTTTGAAGTCATTCTGTGTATTGTAGACTACGATTCTGTGTATTCATGTTAGGGGTACTTAAACATAGGTTATGACGTGTTTTGTGTATTCGAATGTTAGGAGGAGGACTTCTATGTAGTTTTGTCAATATTCTGTGTATTCCCTGGTGCCATTCTGTGTATTCTAGACAATGATTCTATGTATTTATGTTAGTGGTAATTAAACATAGGGGTTATGTGTTTGTGTATTTGGTGTTTTCATTTTCTGTGTATTCTTTGAAGGCATTCTGTATATTGTAGACTACGATTATGTGTATTCATATTAGGGGTACATAAACATAGGTTGTGACGTGTTTTGTGTATTCGAATGTTAGGAGAATGATTTCTGTGTAATTGTGTCAATATTCTGTGTATTCTCTAAAGTCATTCTGTGTATTCTAGACAAGGATTTTGTGTATTCCTGGAAGTCATTCGAAACGGCGTCCGTCCAGTCACCCGTCCACTAACATAAACAATGCATTATGGACCCTAGTCCACACTGTATAAGGATTGACTTTAAATAGGCTCAAAGTAATGACTTACTTTGTAGCCTTTTTAATGACCTAAATATTAAACATGCTTTTAAAAAGGCTTCAAGCCAGGCCAGACCAATTGTAGGTTCAGGCTTGAGACTAACAAAAAGCTTACATACAGGCTTAGGGCAAATTATTGCATGGACCATGGTCCACACAGCTGTGTGGACAAAAAATAAAAAGTACATTATTTTTATACTGAAGGTACATTATTTTTGTACTGTAGGTACTGTTGGTCCCGATAGGGTGGGAAAAGTCTAGAGGGGGGGGGGTGAATAGACTTTTCAAATAATTCAAAACTTTATAACACTTCAACCAGAGTGATCTCAAGTGAATAAATTCAACTTGAAATCCGCAGCGGAATATTGTACGGTAAAGTGCTATAGAACGAAACAGCGTAAAACTGAAGAGATAACTCGCATGCAAAACGTTGGAAAAACTCAGAACAGCTCAAAGAACATGTATGCAAAGTTTGAGCAACATGCGAACGTGGGAACACACAACCCCAGATGATATGCTCAACACAGTACGTAAAGGGTTAGTATGTCAAAACATGCAAATATGTAAAGTGCAGTAAAGTAAATGAGAGGCAGAGATTTATAGTGGTTCGGAGATGGTGTAATTCTCCTAGT
>CP025656.1:5142034-5155383 GCA_003576665.1 Ipomoea trifida
AATAATTCGAACCAACTATTGTCAAGTCTTGCCTTCCGGGTCCAAACTCTACACTCTAAAAAATAAAATAGGGGATTTCTAAAATTACAAATTGGCTCATCAAAACTATTACAATTTTATTCCTAACAGGTACATTGTTTGATATATACTGTCAAATAATGTACCTTCAGTACAAAAATAATGTACTCTAAAATAATGTACTTACAGTATAAAAATAATGTACCTTCAATACAAAAATAATGTATTTTTTATTTTTGGTCCACACAGCTGTGTGGACCATGGTCCATGCAATAATGATTGCAGGCTTAGGCCCAGGGCCTAGGCGTTAGATTTTCGTAATAGTCCTAGGCCTAATTTTCTAAACCTCGGCTCGGCTTATTTCCACCACTATTGAGAAGGTATGTATGAATAGATACTACAATGTAATAGATCTAGTAGTGCTAAAAAAAAACTATAAATTTTGGTTATTTATCTAATAAATGGCTTTGTAAAAAGTAGTTAGAGCCGATTAGCATTTTAATTTTAAATTAAATTAATATCACTTTTGATCCAACGACTTTTGAGTTTTATCAATTTTGGTGCACAACTTTAAATTTTTTCAATTTTGATGCCTAACTTTGTTATTTTTATTAATTTGGGTCCTTCTGGCCAAATTGACAACGAAATGTTGCTGGATTTTATATTTTTAAGGGTAAAATCGTCATCTCAAGAAAGTATCTTCAATATCTAAACAAAATCACTGTAAAATCATATTTATAAGTGTTTGATCGATGCGAATAATGCGGAAGACAGGCTAACTATACAGAGATCTATGACATTTATAGCATCGACGATTGACAACCCTTTCTTTTTTCTTAATATGATTTTTTTTTTTTTTTGTTTAGATATTGAAGATCTTTCATTGAGATAATGATTTTACCCTTAAAATATAAAATCCGGCAACATTTCGCCGTCAATGTAGCCAGAAGGACCAAAACTGATAAAAATAACAAAGTTAGGCACCAAAATTGAAAAAATTTAAAGTTGTGCACCAAAAGTGATAAAACCTCAAAAGTCGTGAGACCAAAAGTGATATTAATTCTTTTAAAATCTTTTTTTTCTTCCATTTGTTCTTATTTTTAATCTTCTACGTTTAAAAAATGTTCCGGTTTTGGTCTAAAATGGTTCTAAGTAAAATATTTTATGTACATTTAAGCCAAGTGCACAAATAAAAGTATATTTCTCATAAGCTGGAGTATATGCAAAAGTAAATCAAATTCGTATAAGAACATGAACTACTTAAAACTCCTCGTGGTGTAACCAAAAACTTATATAAGAACATACAGTATATTGTATATACACAAACAAACATGTTTGTACCAAACTGCACCTAAAAACCATGCTTACATCTCTTCAGAGTGGGTGCAGAGCCTAAAAAAGTGTGGTTCCCATACAGTTTGATACAAGAGTAGCAAAAATACTACGTATTACACTATATAAGCCATTCCTACCTCTAACAGAGCAGCATGAGGTATGTTCAATGCAACTGGAGGCTCTCGACAATTTTTGTCGAGAAAAATGTAGTTCATGATAAGGAATCGCTTGAAAAAGTTTGAGCCTTTACGTACGGATAAGTGTGGCTTGCCCAAGAAATAAGCAGTGCCCCTTTCTCTGGCGTCGACTAGTTCCTGGAGCTCCCTTCTCACGGCTGGATTCACCTTGGGACTGGTTGGAGGTAGGAAGAAGCGGACCTTCTTTCTCTTGACAGGAGGGTATGAATCTATGAGAGGACTTCTTTGAGACTCGATGTCAGCTGAGGTCTGTGAAACCTCATTTTCTTCAATTTCAGTTACTGGAATCAATGCTGGACTTGTACTAGGCCCGCCTAAAGCGATCATCCTTCCTTCAGCCATAGCTTCCTGATCTTCGTCTTCCTGTTCCTCCCTGGCAATGAATTCCCCTATTGAACTGATAATGTGCTCCTCAAAATCATGTGTGTCTCTCATGTGGTCGCAGTATCCATATCGTACAATGCACCTGTAGATTTTGTACTCCTTGTGGCCAACCCTGCCTATAAGGTATCGCTTACTTTGGGGAATGTAAGGCACGGGTAATGGCTTGAAAGACACAAACACCAGAAGTTCATGAAATGCTGGAAGATTGGTGACAAAATGGGAGAAAAAAGAAGGGATTCCTGTCACAATTTCAGTGTAAATAAAGCCGATACCTTGTACTCTGTTAACACCCAGACCAGGGCTAAGATCTGTTAACCAATCCACTGCAACCTTGTTTTCTACATCAAACTCGTACTTCTTAACAGTGCCGTAGTGCCATGAGAGCATTGTCATCAGAAAAAGTGAGGTTAGCACAAGTACACACCAGGTTCCCTTGGAAAAGTTCATCAAACTCGAGAACAGGTACATGGCTTCGACAGACCCAAAGGCTAACACAAAGCACACCGAGAAGAATAGGCTTTTGTCCCAGTAGAGCGCGATAACAAGTGACATAAGACAAGATGTGACTGACATCCCACAAATAACAGTTAAACCTGAAAGAGAATTAAGTTATGGGGGGTACATATAGACTATTGAAAATAAGATTATTATCTAAATTTACTCAACAATAAACCACATCTTTCATATTTGGATGACGAGGGAAACCTTACAACCCTTTCGGGTGTGAGTAAACCCTGCCTTGTGACCCAGCCAACAAAGGACTACAAGCAAGTAAACCAGTCTAGGTTTCCTATAGTTAACCGGCTCAAACCAAGGGGGCAAGGATTCGAACTCTATTTGGATGGTATTTATCATTATGTTAGTATGAGTGTATGACCATTATGCAAATTATTCAATTTCTCCTCCC
This sequence comes from Ipomoea trifida, assembly GCA_003576665.1. NCBI lineage: Eukaryota > Viridiplantae > Streptophyta > Magnoliopsida > Solanales > Convolvulaceae > Ipomoea > Ipomoea trifida. Next base: position 5,144,876 of record CP025656.1, read on the forward strand.
TATATGTATATGTATGAAACCGAAATAATTTTGGTGATAGATCATTGGATTTTTTTTCATATGCACACCTGTTGCATTCGCAATAGTTGTTATGTCCCCCAAACCGAATGTAACACCTAAACTGAGGACCATTAGAATCCATGTGACATCAGGAATATAAACCTGTCCATATATCTTATCTGATGTATGTATAACTTTGACTCTGGGGAAGCAGCCCAGTGCTTGACATTGGTTTATGATGGAAAAACTTGCAGTAATGGTTGCCTGGCTACCCACAAGAGACGCTATTAGGGATAACACCGTGAAAACGTGATGAAGATCTCCTGAAATTTCCATGTGCTTCACAAGTCAGAAATAGAAAATTACAAGTGCTAAATAAATAACAGTAATACGTGATAGGACTTACTACTAATAGGTAGAGATTCACTAAGATGCGTAACGTAAGGTGTTACACCTAAGTGGTTGGAGATAAATGCAGCTTGACCAGCATAACATATTATAAGAACAGGATATATTATTAGGGCAAAAGTGACCTGCATTATTCCAAAAGTTAATAATCAAACCAAAATATATAAGCTGTGTCCCCTTGCAAGTTGCAAACTTGCACAACCCCCTACCACAATTGTTGGGCGGAAGCCAGTAAGGGCCAAGTCCAGCACCATGTGACTAGGGGATTGTTGGGTGGAGGCCAATAAAAGGCCAAGTCTAGTACCCTGGCTCTCGAAAATGTGTGGCAGTATAAGGAAATAAAGTTGCGCCTTCGCTACTAGCTATAGCTTTTGGCGTAAATGTTAAGCGCTTGATCCTAACAACAACACACACCACTCAAAAACCCAAAAACCAAAACTCTGATTGAATGTAGTTTGTAATACCAGTCCTCTAAATAATTTTCATTTTGTCCATACCTGGATGGATTTCTTTGAAAAATGCCCTAGATCTGCAAACATTGCTTCTGATCCTGGAGAGCACAGGTTATTAACATGTTAGACAGTGGCGCTTCAAGAAGAGATAGCTTGTCACTTCTTAAGGCATATGCCGATACAAAACCTCGAGATGATAAAGCAAGAGAAAGTAAACTAATTTCAGCAAATGTGTCTTACCTGCTATACATAGCACAATGCGCCCTAATAGTTTCCAACTTGTAATATCTGCATTCCTAATAAACCTAACAACATACACTGGGGAGACTGATCTAAGGATTGAGGGGTAACGGGAAATGTTATATATGCCCATCGTGCTGATGAAAACAATCCATATTATGACAACTGGAGCGAAAAGGAATCCAATCTTATGGGTCCCATACTTTTGCAAAGTGAAAAGGCAAACCAATATAGCACATGCTGTAGGAACTGGGATATCTGTGAATATCATAAAAAGGGTAAAAAGTTTAAGACAATATTTGATAAATGCAAACTATGTAGATGAAAATGCAGCAAAAGTCAGATTATTTTTCAATCTCAAATTGCGTGCAGCCTATTAAAAAAACACTGACACAAACTCAATAATGCAAAAAGTTTGATACACGATCCATAGTCGGAGTACCAGAAAAGTTGGATTTTGGTTTAATTTATTGACATTATGGAAATATTCACAAGTGGATTATTATCTGTTAACTTTTGGAAGGTAATTGGAAAATTGTGCAACAGAGTGTTAGAATGAATAGCTAAACCATAGTGAAGTAAACAACAAACCAAAGCATTAACGGGGTGGAATTGTGTTCAGATTATTACTCACATTTTGTCAAATACTTGTCAATGGAGTCTGCCTCTTCAGAAGAGGCTGCTGCCAATCAAAAATAAGAAAATAAAGTCACGAGTTGTGCATTCATTACAAATTCTGCAAGAAATATCAATTCCAGCAATGTATACTTCTAAGGCTAATTCTTACACTCGTGCAATATTTTTGATATGGAACGTTTCAGAGTTGTGGTTGCTGACAACACTGAAGAGGTAAAAAAAAATACCTATAATTAATAATAAACGCTACAAATTTATCAGTAATAACATGATTTAGCTCAAATATACAACAAAGGATGTTAGGTGAGACAAACCAGAAATAGAAGGAGTTAGAACTCCATCGCAGATTATTAAACAAGACCCAACCAGGGCAAGAAGCAACAGAAAATAGTGACAACTTTTATGATTTTCAATTGCCCATCTCGCTCTAGTTCTCATTTTGATCTTAGATGGGATTTCCTCATGATGCATAGTCTCAGCAGCAGTTTTATCACTTGGAAGCAGCCCAACTTTGGCATGCCTACACAGCAAGGAATACAATGCAAACGTACCACCTGCAATGATTCAGAACCATAACAGATAATTATATAAAACATAAAATAGAAGAAAAAGCTCAGACATATTTAACAAATGAAGTTTGGGCGAGACAATGTCAGATTTTAACCTTCCCCCTGGTCATCAGCCTTCAAAACTATAAGTGCATATTTCAACAAGGGAATGATGGTTAAAGTCCAAAACGCAAAGGAGAAGAGTTCATATATCTCCTCCTTTGATTTGACATCCTTTGCGTCAATTGATCCAAATACATACAAAGGAGCAGTGCTTAATCGGCCGTATACCACCCCAAGGCTTTGAAATGACAGAATAATAGTATGTCTCCATGTCTCCTGAAATTTCACTAATACCTTGTGAGGAAGAACATTGATAATGTGATTGATGGCAAAGCTGTAGCAGCTTTAAGAATGAATTGGTTATTAGTATCATAGATCAGTCTCAACTACCATAGACCCAAGTTTACTGGATACTATTTTGAATTTGTACACTTAAATATATACAGCCACCTGAATTAAAATATATCTCAAGTAAAACTGCAAGCCACATGAAATTCCTCTCTACTTTTTACCCTGAGGGGTAAGAACTACCAGAGTAATACATACAATCCATGTAGCTTTTCTTTTTGCAATAATTTCAATTCTGCCCATTCACTTTTCTATTTCATACTTTATTTCTTTATAGAGGCAGAACCCCTAGCCACCAATTAATGGACTTGATCCTTGACCTAGCTCTATACCACTTGATAGGAACAAGCGCTCACCACTATGCCAAAAGCTATAACTAGTAGCAAAGACAGCAAATTTATTTCCTTATAGGCCGCCATCACATTTTCGAGAGGCAAGGTGTTGGACTTGGATCTCTACTAATCTCTGCCCAACAATCTCTCTAGCCACCAATTATTGGACTTGGCCCTTTGGCCTCTGCCCAACACCTCTCACTCCAAACTCATAAGCCAACTTTAAAAACCATCAAAAAAATTTCTTCTACACTAAATACTTCAACAATTAAAGAAATTTAAAATCACTTTGAACACAAAATTAATAATGAGTCTTGTGTGAGACTAATGAGACGTGTTCTACTTTTTAGATAAAATGTAATTATTTTGATTAGTGCATAGAAAAGTATTATATTTTAACAAAAATGTAGACAATACTTCAAAATTAAAAATGTATTCAATAACTATACTTCAAATTTTCTCCTCAAAAATCATATGCTAGAATTTGTCAGAGTCCATAAATCAACTGGAAAAACTGCTAGACTGTACATCAAAAAAAAAATCTTTTACACTGAGGATTTCAACAATTAACAGAAATTGAAAATCACTTGTGGACCCAAAATTAGAAACGTATTCAAACTGTTACAACTCCACGCCCAGTTTTCTCAACAAATGGATAGAAACCAATTGCCATGATACAATATTTAAACAGTCATCATAACAAGAATTCAGAAACAAACCTACATAATAGAGAGAAAGAGAGAGCTAGTTGATTACCTTGTTCATAGGATAAGAGAGAGACACAGGGCTGAGTGGAGGATCCATAGTTTGATTTTCTTGAAACGAGCTACTAGTCCTACTATAATATATTGAGTAAACGTCTACTCAAGCCTCAGAAACACTGGGTGCCGAACTGCCGATTAAAACTAGGGACTGTAGCAGACGACACAAACTATGAGAGGGAGATATTATAGACTTTACATATATAAATATTCATGAAAATGTAGCTGGTTTACAAGTGTCAGAAAAGGTATTGGATCTTCTCTCGTTGCTTAGGCGAAGGAATGGTTGATATTACAATGGCATATACTGTAGTAGTCGTAAAATTATTTGTGGAAGTAGAAAGTCAAAAGAAGGCATCCTTTTCTTCTTGTTTTGAATGCAGATTTGGACGGCCTGCGGTTCCCAGAAGTGTGAATTCCATTTTAACATCCCTGTCTGTCACTGTCTGATGGGTAGATTTAGATTTGGAAAATGAGCATATTTTATAGGCTCCGCGTGGCTTTCCGCCTTTACGTTTCAACCGTGCAGTTTGATTGCAATTATTATACCATTGACCTAACATTTTAAATTTGTAATGTAGACTAGCGACATAAACTACATTTAAATACATTAAATATTATTTTTTGAAGTTAGAGCATCCTTATCAATAGAAATATTTCAGGTTTCTTGAAGGGTTTTTGTAAGTGTGATTAGGAAAGAGAAAATGGGTTGAGATGAAAAAAGAGAAAAAAAATAGAAAATCAAATGAAATTTTGACAATTTATAAAAAAAGAAAATGAAAAAGTGGTATAAAGTCAAAGTGGTGACGCGCGCGCCAGCTGGGGCGCAGAGTGCGCTGAAACGCGCTTCTGAAATTAAGGATTTTGCAGGAGAAATGTTAGCTCCAAAATTAGGTCTCACATCTGTGTTGATCTTGCTTGAAATTATTTCTTACTGACAATATCCATGTATAATGCACTGGTATGGTTGCTCTTATAAAGTACATTATTTGGTATATTACTAAATAGGAGTAATATACTATTAGTACACAAAACAAATGTATCTCTAATTTATTAAAAATGAACATTTATTCATGGTCCACAATATAATTTGTCGTTTGATTATGATAGAGCAAAATTTACTGTACACCATGGTTTATATGTAGCAACGTGGACCACGAAGTAAAATGATGTTGTATCATTTTAATTACACTTCAATTCCATTTGAAAATATACGTAATTGTATGAGCTCTGTATTTTAGTTTCATTTTTCACACACACTAGTTTCGTTATAGTAACGCTGAAGTATCATTTTAATTACACTTCATGTTCATTTGACAATATACACTATTACATGAACTCTACTTTTTAGTTTCATTTTCCACACACATTAGTTTCATTATATAGTAATATTGAAGTATCATTTTAATTACACTTCAGATTCATTCGACAATATATATTATTGTATGTGTATGTTTTTTTAGTTTCAATTTCCACACATATTAGTTTCATTATAGTAACACGGAAGTATCATTTTAATTACACTTCATGTTCATTTGACAATATATGTTATTTCATGAGCTCTGTTTTTTAGTTTTATTTTCGAGACACTAGTTTCATTATACACTACACCAAATAAGGCATTTAGCGGTGATTTTTATGATGTTTAGCGGCAGTTTCAAACCGCCACTATTGTGTTTCCCGGCGATTATTCAACTGTGACTAAATAGTGTGTCACGATGGATTTAGCAGCGATTTTCAACAACCACGGGAATTAATGAAAAACTTATTTCGCGATGGTTTTTAATGCATTTAGCGGTGGTTTTGTAACCGCCTCTAATAATTAATTATTTTTGTATAGAGTTTAGTGACACTTACATAGCCGCCGCTAAATATTTTTTTATTTTTACATTAAAATTTATTGCCGGTTATAAATCCACTGCTAAATTATGCTTTAATTTTAAAATTATTTCTTATCTAATTGTAAATTTGTAATGACATTTTTGAACTACCATTAATTTTTTTTATTGTATTTTACTTTTATTATTATAATCATCATTAAATTATGTCTTTTCTTATAAATCTCTACATTCAAATTTGCATTGCAACCACAAATAAGCTCTATATATGCATTCAATTGAAAAGAAAATCAATTGTAACAATTATTTGTCAAATAATATCAAAGAATATTCATGTACAACCGTCTACATATTAATTGAGCTTCACACATAACTGAAAAGTATTTTTCCATGAAAAATATAAAGCAACATAGTAGTTTATTCAATATGAGTGTTTCATGCAAAAGGAAATTGTCCATTTACATCATCACTAGACAATGAATATATGTGACACCCCAACTTTTCACAAGCTGAGATAGCTAAAACTTTAAACATAAAAGTTGCTTATCTCAACAACTACTCATACTATAGCGGAAGCGATTTAAAACTTATCGAGTGTCATGCCACATCTAGGTAAAACACAGCCTAGATGCACAGGCTATCCAAAAACAAAACATAAAATCCTCAAACATAACTGTAACAAAACTACTCAAGGTACATAATCCAAAACAAAGGCACACAGGCCAGAAAGGAGACTAAAACATCATCTAGTCTAAGCAAGCATAACATAGCTCTAGCACGCTCTCGGCTTAGACTACTCCATACCTGGAAAACATTTAGAAAACCACTAGCAAAAGAATGATAAGCAACTGATATGAACCTAGTCCAAGGTTCAAATAAAGATGGAGTATTGTCCTAAGATAGCTCCCAAAGTAAGGATAGAGATGGATCAAAATACCTTAGACCTCACAAGAAACCCTTAGTCTCGAATCCTCAAAGACTTAGAAGAATCCCATTGTAGCTTCAAGTACCTCGATGATGCAATCTTCAATCAACTAGAGTCGGATCTAGTTTCCTTCGATTCAAGAACGAGTCCACGAACCTAAATCTAAGGTTGAAGAAAGGAAGATTGATTCGAGTCCACGAATCAATTTGCTAGTTGAGTCCACGACTAGCCACTAATTGAGTCCATAATTAGCTATAAGGTTTCTTACACAAGTGTAAAGAAAAAACTTAAGAATTTTATTGAATGAAAGCCTCCCTAAACTGATATGATCGTGCCCTATTTATAGGTATAGGGACATCATTATAATCCTAAATACAATTGGAAAAAGAGTCCTAAACCTAATCTAAAAAGCAAGTAAATATAGTCCTATTTAGAAAGGGATTTAAGGAATCATTTCTAAATACAAACTAGTGTTTTCTCTTTCATGCCAAACAATTTAAAATAATGATGAACACAAATAATAGGGCTGATTTGGGCCTAATTTAAATCCCAAAATTAGCACTAAAAGCCTTGAGTTCTTCTTCATCTTTTGCAATTGGGCTTGACTTGGATTTCCACCATCTTTGAACATCACCAATGAAGAGTTGCTTTAATTGTTTGGACTTGGGCCTTGTGATTGGCCCAATTGGCACTCTCAATGGATCTTCATTATGTTGCGCCGCATCATCCTCCCCTTCTTTAAAAATGATTCGACCTCGAATCTTATAAGCATTGTCTTCAATCTGTGATATCACTTGAAATGGGCCACTATAATTCTTTCCTCTATCAAATGGTATTATTTTTGGGCATTCTTGTTTCTTCCACCAATGATGCTTTAAGGATGTAGTGATAGGCCTTGTGATGACCACACTATGGACCCTTATTGGGTTCCATGTGTCCTGGTTCCTATTAGCAACCACCACTCACACTCGCGAGAACATACATAATATAATAAGCTTGTAAATAGGTTTACACACCCGTATAGAATATACACACCAACGAACTGTTCTTTAGTTAAAACAGAGACTCAACAACAACAAGTTGAATAAGCTATAAACCAAGGACTCTCCAAGTAAAACCAATATCCAATATGAATGTACAAGGCAACAAGTCTATAACGGAATACCAACTGAATCATAACCTCAACAGATTACTCACAAGGAAACCACCAAACCACAATATATCAAGGAATAACGGATAACAACTGAGATACAACTCAACTAATGAACCCTAAGGAACCAAACAAACACCATACCAAAGATAAGCACCAAACCATACCCTCCAACCACAATACCATCCCTCATACCAACCACCAAACCAAAGTTAGTACATAGAGGCATAAAGCCCAACCACAGAGGCAAATGATGCCCATAACCACAGAGGCAAAAGCCCAACCATAGAGGCAAATTGTATTACCCCGTATTTTAATTCAAGCCTTAAAACCCGGTAATTAATTCTACCGTGTAGTTAATTTATTTTAATTGGGCTCCGACATTCTTATAGATATATATTTTCCCATCCGGAATTATGTATTTATTCCAAGGCCCATTTTTCTTGAATTAATTTTGTAAGGGATATTCTTTAATTGGACCATTTCTATTCCTTACAAATATATCAATTATGTAATGGCCCCATTTATTGGAAGGACCATATTTGTATCCATTAAATTAATTTTGGGTAAGGAAGACCCATTTCTTATAAATAAGCCCATGTCTTGTTTTATTACCCTAATATGATACATACATGATATATGTATGGATTTTATCCTACTCATATAAAAGCCTTGTACTTACAACCCTATCTCTCTTTTCTTTTTCTGCAAATACAATTCATCCTACTCCTTTCACCTCTAAAGAACCCTAAGCACATCCTACATTTCATCCTTCAAGATCTCAAGTCAAGATTGCTCTTTTAGGATCTATAGCATTTGGGTAAGTGTTTCTGTAACACCCCGAAATTTCCTACTACTCTATTAAATATAAAGGGGTTATTTTTTTTATTAAACAATTATGAAAAACGATTTCTTAAACATAATCATTTTATTATTGGGCTTGGAATAATGTATTTTCTTTGGACTACCTATATTTATTATTATTATAATACATTAAAATGCCTTTAGCCCAATATAACTATATGTTTTATATTATGTGAATTATTGAGCCCACCTTGGATTATATTTTCTTAAGAAATATACTAAGCCCATAACTATGATTAGTCTTGTATCCAAATTATATAAGCCCACAATGTGTACTTGACCCAACTTTCCTAAAATGACCTAGCCCAAAAGGGAAAACTAAAACCTACTAAAAATAGCTAGCTAAGTGTCGATCAATTTTCAACAATCGAGAAGAATTCCACCCCCTCTCTTTGTCTGCCTTCTTCCCTGCAAGACACTAACAACGACAATGGTGGCAGCACCGACGAGCTTTCTCTCCCTCCCTCGCGAAGATCAACCACCGGCCAAGAACAGTGAGGACCACCGGCGTCACCATCCTCCAACCGGCAAGCAGCGCTCTCCTCTCCCTGTTCTTCTCTCGGCGACGGCAGTCCAAGGGAGGCGAGGAAGCAGTTTTTCTTCCTTCGTAGTAACTGCGAGACCGAGCAACAATGGCGACCGTGTGGCCGGGAGTAGCTCGACGTTCGGCATGGCTTCACTTCTCGGTTCCGGCGTGAATAGCAGCGACGGGAGCTTGAGGTTTCCGGCGGCGGCGATGGCAGCGGCAAATGGCGGCGGTCCCTCTTCCGCTAGGCAGTAGCGGAGCACGTGGGCGGCGCTTCCCCTTCCGCGCGACATCTCCGTTCCGGCGGCGAAGATTTCCTCCGGTCTTCCTTCTCTTGGTCGACGGCGACAGCAGGAGTCCTCGGCATTACAGCAGCAGTGGTGGGCGGTGGCTTCTCCCTCCGACGCTGCTTGGTCGTGAGATGGTTAATGGCGGCGTCGGCTTTGCTCTCCTCTCCCGGCCAAACGAAGCAACGGTGCTCGTTAGTAGCGGAGCAATTCGGCGATAGCCTTGGCGGTGAGTCGTATTCCGTTCGGCCGGCAGCAACTTTGGCGTGCCTTTCCCTTTCTCCGTTCTGTTGAGGTGACCAGAGGTTCGGCTGAAGAGTGTTAGTCCAGTGGTTATGAATCATAACACCAAGAGACGCAGTGGTGCAGTGGTATAATTCTTAAGTGTTGAGGCGGGTGGCTTGGGTTCGAGTTCGAGGCTAAGTAGAATGTTTTAAGGTAATGTTATGTTATTATTAAGCTTATGGTTTAGTGTTAGTGTTAGTTATAGTATTGTATCTTAAGTATAAATTAGTATTAGTGGTCATATCCTTGTTTTAATATTGATAGTAATTAATTAGTATGGTTCATATGGTCGCACTACATTAGCCATTTAAGCACGGATTATAGGATTATTATTTTCATGGACCAATTAGGAATGTTAATATCATTGTTATTAATAGTTAGTGACGGTGTTAGAATTATATTAATTCTTCAGGTTCACGATTATGAACGAGCTTTGAGTTTGGTGTTGCTTTGGATTAATATGCTTTTGGATTAATTACGCTTCAAAGGTAACCACTATGTCCATCAAAATCTATTTTTACACTCTCATTCTATATGATACTATTTGGTGATTGGAAATCCTGAAATTCTTGATTAATTAGCCTATTATTGATTGTGTTTATTGGATTCTTGGACTTGTGTCTTGATCCCTTGCCGAGTATTGTTATGATCATTCGTTGGTTTGGATTTCCATATTATTTGGCCTCTGTTAGATAATATATTGGTGTATTGCGATCTGATCTTGTATTCTGGAACCTTTCTTTGGATCTGAGCTGAGTCTGATTCGGTGTGTGAGAATTGCTCTTGCGGGGCGCTCTAGCGGGATAATGTAACCGTTGGGGTCTTCTGTGAGAGTAAGGTTAGTG